>QEPC01004656.1:1852318-1899329 GCA_003113815.1 Sphenodon punctatus | reverse complement strand
CCCCCCCCCCCAGTGCTGCTAATGCTGGGAGCCTCAGAAACCTGTGGCCCAAAATCAGGCCTGCGAAGCTTGGGGCGTGGTGTTGGCTTCTGGCTGCTGCTGCTGCTGCTGCTGCATGCTGTCACTCCACTGGCATGGCCCCTTCCACCTCTGGCATATGCCCCATTGCCTCCTTTACGGGAAGCAGACTGACCTCTCCTTCCCTTCTCCATTTGTCCTGCAAAAATAAAGCAGCACACAAAGATTTTATATTTTATTTTTTAATTCCAATTTTTTATTTAATATTATATATATCTAAAGTAAGTCTAACTGCTATTAACTATTCTAAATGCTATGGAACTAAATGGATTATCTAATAACTACAAAGGCCTAGTCCTACAAACACACTGAATATTAAAACTAAATCACTAAACCCTATCTCTATCTCTATCATTAAGCTAATTCCTACAGCTATCTACTATCTAATCTAATCTCTCTCTCTCTCTCTCTCTCTCGATATAGATATAGATAGATAGATATAGATATAGATATAGATGGGATGGGGGGAACACGAGCAAGACAGGGAGGGGTACAAAACTGAAATGAAATCCAAATCAATGTAATCCTACTCTAAATAAATCCAAAAAGAGGGGAAGGAAATCAGGGATGGAATATATGGGAAAGGATTGGGGTGAGGGAGGAAGATTTGAACACAGGGAGGCGTAAAAACAAAAAATAACTCCTAAATCTATCTAATCTAAGGTAAATAAATGAAACTAGGTAGGTAAATATGTGGGAATGGGTGAATAGGAGGAGGATGGCAATGGATTGTGACTGTGGGAGGAATGGCAGAGAGGGAGACTTCTATAAATCGCTGCTGAAATCATTGCCTAGCTCAGAAGGATTTGGAAGGCAGGAGCGCAATGACTTTTGTTTCTTTGCCACGCCCACCTTTCCACAAGCCCCATTGGCTCCGTGCAGGCTAGCCTGTGGCCAATTGCAGCCTGCCAAGTTAGTGGTGTGAGGAAAAGAGGGCTTGTGATTGGTCAGGCAGGCTGCTATTCCAAGCCTCTCCACCAGGAAGTCTGCTCCTGAGCTGTCCCCCCTCCTCCCTGGGCTTGTTTACCCCGTTTTTCCCACCCGAACTCAACCAAACTTAACTGAACTTTTCTGAACTGTTCGGAAATTTGAACGTTCAATTCGGACGTTCGGTTCAGTCCACCAAAAATGCCAACTTCGGTCTGAACTCCGAACATCCGAACCACGTTCGCACATCCCTATGAATTAGATCCTTGCCCATCCTGGTTGTTCAAGGCTTCCAGGGAGACATTAGGGTCAGTGCTGGTTGGGGTAATTAACACCTTCCTTCAGGAAGGGAGGGTGCCTGACTGCCTCAAGGAGACTGTAGTCTGGCCCCTCCTTAAAAAAAACCATCTCTCGATATGGATGCTCTGTTGAGTTACTGGCCTGTCTCTAACCTTCCCTTTTTAGTTTTTAGGGAAGGTTATTGAATGGGTAGTGGCCCAGCAGCTGCAGGTGCCTCTGGACCACATCCATTTTCTTGATCCCATGCAGATGGGCTTTCGTCCGGGGTATGGTACGGAGATAGCATTGGTGACTTTGGTCAACGACCGCCTAGTAGAGTTAGATAGGGGTTCTATGGTTCAGCCTCTACTGGATCAGTGGCTTTCAATACCGTGAACCATGAGAATTTGGTAGCTCATCTGTGGGACCTGCATGGGGTGGATGGAACCATTTTTCAGTGGTTCCATTCTTACCTCACCGGTAGATCACAGTGGGTGGTTCTAGGAGACTGTACTTCTTCCCCTGGAGCTTTCATGTGTTGGATCCCACAGGGTTCCATCCTGTCCCCTTTCATGTTTAACATGTATCTGAAGCCGCTCGGGGAGGTTGTATGCAGCTGGGAAGTGATTTGTCATCAATATCAGATGACACCCAGCTGTATTTATCTTTTTCATCTGAACCAGATACTGCTGTCTCCTTGTTGTCCCGCTGTGGGGGACTGGATGAGGTCAAGTCAATTGAAGCTCAATCCTGATAAGATGGAAGTGATTTTGGTAGGGAGGGTCGGTGATCTGGGGGAGGAGAATACTCCTGTTATTGGGGGTGTTCGACCTCCGTTGGTCTCATCTGTGCTGAGCTTGGGAGTGTTCCTGGTCTCGCAGCTGTGCTTGGATTCTGGCCAGGGGTGACTTTCACCAATTACAAATGGTGAGAAGGCTCCACCCATATGTCTCAGACTCAGACCTTACCACTCTCACCCATGCATTCGTCACCTCGAGACTGGACTATTGCAGTGTACTCTATGTGGGGCTGCCCTTGGTGATGGTTTGGAAGCTGCAGCTGGTGCAGAATGCTGTGGCCCATATCTTGACTGAGACAGGCCACAGAGAGCACATTACACCAGCGCTCCAAGAGCTACACTGGCTGCTTATTTTCTTCAGGGCCCAATTCAATGTGCCGGTTTTTATGTTTAAAGCCCTTAACAGTCTGGATCCTGCTTATCTGAAAGATTGTTTCACCCCCTTGGCCCCTGGGTTGTATGGAAATGCCCTCCTGGAGGTCCTGACTGTTCAGCAAGTCTGTATGGGAAGGAGGGCATTCTTGGCGGCTACACAGTCAGTTTGGAATGTCCTCCCAGTGGAGGGCATCTGCCTCAGCCCGAATCTCCTTGCCTTCCAGCATAGTTGTAAGACCTGGGTCTTCCAGCAGACGTTGGGGCGGGGGGGAGGGAGATGGGTTACGGGTCTGGTGGAGGGTTCTTTTTGTACAAACCAATTTTAATGTTAATGTGTTTTTTTACTTATGTATTTATATTGTATTTATATAAAATGTTTATATTTTGAATTTATTGTGAGCTGCCTCAAGTCACCTTTTGGGTGAGAGGGGTGGGATAAAAATGCCTGAAAGAAATAATAAATAAATAAAATAATTGTGCACTGAGTGAAAAAAAATACTTATTTGTTTTAAATCTGCTGCCAGTAAATTTAATTGAGTGTGGTTTGTTCTGTCACTGTTAGCAAGGGTAAATAAACTTTCTGTTAGAAAGTGAGTAAACTCTTTGTTAGAGAGTGATTAGCTTAATCACAATTGTACTGTATTCAAAGTTTACAATATGCACAACATAAGTTGTTCTTACTGGGCTTTTTCCCCTCATCTTAAATGAGAAGAAAAAGAATAAAACCTCATTGGGTTCAGAGGAGAGCAACAAAGATGATCAGGGGTCTGGGAACCAAGTCCTGTGAAGAGATGTTGAAGGAGCTGGGTATGTTTAGCCTGGAGATGAGAAGACTAAGGGGAGACATGATAGCCATCTTCAAATATCTGGAGGGCTGTGACGCAGAAGTTGGAGCAGACTTGTTCTCTGTTGCTCCTGAGGACAGGACTAGAACCAGGGGGCTCAAGTTACAAGAAAGCAGATTTCAGATAAACATTAGGAAGAACTTCCTAATGGTAAGAGCTGTTGGACAGTGGAACAGATGGCCTAGGGAGGTGGTGGCCTCTCCTTCGCTGGAGGTTTTCAAACAGAGGCTGAATGGCAACCTGTCAGGGATGCTGTAGCTGTGGATTTCCTGCAGTGAAAAAGGGGTTGGACTAGATGACCTCTGTGGACCCTTCCAATTCTAAGATTCTGTTATTCTATGATGTTATGAGTGAAAGCTAAAGCAAAGTTAGTATGCCATTTGAAATAGGAGGAATATGCCCGGTACTCCACTTGATACGCAGGTAAATCTTTGGATGGGCAACATATGCGGCTTTTCACATCATACGGGCCTTTTCCTGGTCCTATATAAGGGAACTTGGTACTCTGAAAATATGTGGAACTCATTTTTATTTTATTGAGTACCAAATATTCAGCCAAGTTACCAAGGACCAGCCAAACACTCAGAGCCAATCCTCAGAAACTCAGAAATACTCGCATTTTTTAATATATTTTTTACTATTTGGTGCAGCCCTACTATTTTTGTGACTGGAGTGCATCAGACTGAGTTCTGTCTTGCTCTTTCCTCATTCGGGGCTGCACTGTTTGCATTCTGCATTTCTGTACAAATTGTCTATGGTGATCTATCATTTGCAACTTCTGAGATAAAGCAATTCCTCTTCAAAGCAATTTCCATTCATAGTTTGCAAATATTACATCCTAGTTATACTGATGTCCCACTTACACAAGATTAATATTATTGTCTTTCTCTTTTTTTTAGGGTCTATGCTGACTATCCATGTTACAATGAAGTTGTACCATTATTTCTATTTTGCAGATGCGAAACTGAGTGAGAGAGAGATATAACGATAAACACATGCAAATTCATCCCCTGTTGTAACTTATAACAGTCATCCAGGGATGCATCGATTTGAACAGCCATTTAGGCTGATATGTTAGGCAACCAGATATTCTTCTCCCACTAGCTGTTCTCCAGTCCAGATGATGGGGCCAATCCCAAACCCGGCAGATAGGCGTGTGAAGCATACGCGGCACACGGGTGCGTACGTGCGTGAAGCCCTGAGCAACCTTGGCATGGGGCCTAAAGCACATGCGCAAACCACGCAGTTACACATATGCATACATGTGGCAGCACAAACAGGGTTTGGGATCAGCCCTAAAATCTTTTGGTGCAACACGCACAGCTGTAAAAAAGAAAAAGCCAGCTCCTGGCTGACAAAGGATTGGCAACACCAGAGATTATGTGGATAAAGTCCATGGAGAAGTACGGGAAATAAATACATAAATAGCTTCAGTCTAAAGAGAATTTATCTGGGAAACCATTCCCTAGTCTTACCCTCACTCCCCTCACCCTCTTACTTTCTCCCACCTCATTGCCTCACTCCCCACAACTCGTTCCCTGGCCTATTTATCTTTTTTTCCTCCATCCTCCATTCTCTACTTCATGATCACCAAAAACACCATTGAGATCTTCTGGAATTAGACTGGCCCTTCACACAGCTACATGCCTGTGTGCTCCCTGGATGACCAAAAACCAGTAGCAGCAATGCCTATGGGTGTTAACAAACATGCAGCCACAGCAGGGGCTTCACGTCCAAGGGAGGGTAGGCCATGCCCGACTGGGTCAGTTCGGGGAATGGAACAAACTTCCCATGGCTGGACCTGGCTGGAGAGGCCGTGGGGAGTAATGTGCAGCCAGCTGGCTCCATTCCCTGCCATGACAGACAGTCATGCCTGCTTGCCGTGACAAACCCCCCACACTGAGCTGAGTGGGTGCAAAAACAGACACACCCCACACACCTGCCCAGTTTGGTCCACTTTGTAATGGTCTCCCTGGGCAGCTCCTGGATCTGGAACGTGGGCCTGGTTCTTTCTGGGTCCACATTTCCAGCTCAGCCGTCTCTGATGAGACTGGAACAGACGTCCATGTTCAGTGCTGGCCCGGCAGACCAGAGTGGACTGAATTGGGCTCCCGTCTTGTTTGACCTCTATGCGCCAGTACCTGCTACTTCCTTGTGCCCACAAGCATCTAAGTGCGGAACGCCTTAGCAAATGAATAGCTAGAGGCATGTTGACCCAAAAGCTTGCATATTTTACCAACAGAAATTAGTCCAATAAAAGATTTCTGAACTACTTTGTCTCCATCTCTGGGATTTCAGGTAAATTTCATTAACCTCATCTAGCATCGTGGAATAATGTCTTGCCCCGGGGGCACGTCTCATGCAATACCTAGAAGCTAGTGGCTCTCCAATTTTGGCCTTTTGGGACATTGTCACCGGCACCCCGGTACACAATATCTCCAAACGACAGTCATTTACCATTAACCATTTGTTTTCTGTGGACAAGAAACCACCCAAGGTAACATGTTACTCCAAATACAAACAGGTTTTTCCATATGGGGTTACCCCAAGTTCATGTTTACATGATTTAAAAAGATATGCTTTCAGCGTATACTAAAGGGTGTGTGTTTTAATCCATGGTTGGGGTAAATTTTTATTCCAATTAAATATCTAGGTTATCTTGTTAATCTAATTAGCTTTATATAACAACAGCAGTCAATATTTGTCTAATATAACAATATTTGTCTAATATATAACAGCTTGGTGCCAATCAGACTGCTTTCAGATGAGTGACTGGACTTACCAGCTTGAAGGAAGCACTTCCTGAAAACCCACGCAGGATGCATTTAGACACACCGGAAGTAGCCGCCTGCCATAGGAAGTGTGGTTTGTGCAGTCTCTTTGAAGCCAAATATGGCTTCAAAGAGATCATGCGAGCTGCGCTTCTTATGGTGACTGGCTACTTTCAATGCACCTAAATATACCCAGCACGACTTTTCAGGAAGCACTTCCTTTAAGCCGGTAAGTAGAGCTACTCATCTAAAAGCGGTCTTAGGGAGTCCTTGGGAGGGACTGCTCCTTCAAGATTGCTTGCTGAAATCGTTTTGTTTTCATTATTTATTTATTTATTTATTTACTTAAATTTTTACTCTGTCCTTCCCTTAAAAAGGCTCAGGGCGGCCTCAGGTTTTCAGAACCTATTTGGTTGGTTTCAGGTTTCAGCCTGCAGGTTAGCATTTACTCCTGTATCCCAGCTAGCCTATTGCTATGCCTCACCCTTCCCTTTTGCAAAGACACTAAGGTTCCAGCCTGAATGTTAACACCTTCTCTTGTATCCCAGGCAACAAATAGCTGCCACATCACCGCTCCATTTGTAAAGACAACAGTGTATCCCAACAGATGCAAGCATCGAAAATCCCTGTCAAAGAACAGAGAAGGACACAGAAGGTGCAGTGGGAAACTTCACTTTGCAGTCTCCTACAACAGTAAACATTTATTTCCCCCCATGTTCCCTGCTCTCAGTAAGCCCCTGCATGCCACGTCGAGGGGGGTAGGGGCAACCAGCCAGCTGGACACTGTGCCCAACTAAGGATGGGGCAACCATCCAGCTGGGCAAACCTACAAAACATACTCTTACCTCAGTTGTGTCATTTTTTGCCTGGGATGGTGTATGTGTTTGTGTTACTGACTTCTGCTGTGACATGAAATTTGACCAGGGTGCTTGTATACCCCCACATCCAGGATACAAAGTTGCCCCATGATAACAACAACGTCATTTTGTTTCACACAATTGGATGAGGGTTGGTTTGTTAAAAGCTTTAACATCTTTAGATGAAAGATATGCTTCTGTTTTGTTTTTGTTTTGTTTTTTGTTTTAAAGACAGGTCAATAGGGCTAATTAACATACTACTTATGCTAGGGCTTATTTACATGATTTTAAAAGATATGCTTTCATCGTATACTAAAAGGTGTGTGGTTTAATCCATTAGCTGGCTAAGGTCACTCTCTCTGGCTGAGGTCCTCAAGCCTCTTGCCTCCTGAGTATTCCCATTAATTTCAGTGCAACTACTCTACCTTAAGTTATTGGAGAATCACAACTAAAAGGCTTTGTGTAAGAGGATTTCCCCCCTCAAAATAGCAGGCAAGAGTAGAAGAGAGATAATGAAGTACCTGAAAAAGAGTTAACACAATAAGATTACTCAGGAGCTTGCTCTTAATTCTCGCTCTCCTTCTCTCCCCAAGGGCTAAGACATCTCAAATGTGGACAAAAAGCAATGTTTGCTGTGAAACGGGAGGAATTTGTGCACGTGCCATATTTTCCACTTTAATTTGAATTGATTTTTAAATGAACACTAGAATCGCCAAGTGACTTAAAACATGCTTGGCCAGTGAACACAAAAGTGTATAACAACCACCTCACTTCAAATCCAGCCTTTCATTTTCCATCATGCTTTAAGAGAATTGCTGCTCAGTTGCAAAAAGGTCTCTCCCAACAGCAGCTTTAGAGAAGCTACAGACCAGGTGGAATACCACCCTCTCAATGCTTGAACGACTCTCTGTGTGACAAAGTCATTAATCAGAACAGTGATGGGAGTCAAGGGGACTCTTAATGTCTGACACCTGCCAGATGAGTCTTATGCTTAGAGTGTTTATATCCGGAGACTTTTGGAGGAGGTTAACAGAAGTAGTGAGGAGCAATTATGTTAATTTCAGCTACAGCTGGGTGAGAAGTTTGGATTGTCAGATAAAAAGGGATATATTTTTACCTTTTTTAACTGTTGTGTGAAAAGATGAAAATTGCTTTGGCCGCAGGTTATGTGGACTGGGAGCTTTCTTACCGCCACATGACTGAACTACAGGACCTCATGGTAATTTGGGATGAGTTGATAAGATTAGACCTCACCTAATTTTTAGGCGGAATTTGTTGTTGTTGTTGTTGTGCTTGTTTTAACTATTGGCGCTTTTACGCGTGACACAGAACGGGTGTTGGGGGGATCGAACACACATTCAACACCCATCCTGTGTTACTTGTATACAGCGCGACGAATTTCGACACCTATTTGAACACCCACTGAACACAGGATGAACCCTCTTTGTACTCACCGGTTGATGGCATATTCATTTCCTCTGTTCAGGGTGAACACCGGTATCGTCGCTCATCTAAACATGATGGCAGTGTGTTGCAGCACCATGTGACCAGAGTAAAAGGTACCCGGAAGTGGTAAGCACAAGCGTTGCTGGCGGTCCTGCATCCTTTTTTAAGTGGCCAGTGCAGAGAGACAGCGCAGAGAGGCAGAGGGAGACAGCACTAAGGTAATCTGCTTAAACACAGGACACAACGGGAGGAAAGGTGTTCAAAGGGTGTTGAAGATTACACACTGTATGTGTAAATATGTAAAGGGTGTTGACCCAGTGTTCATAAAACCCACTTTAAACACCCATTCTGTGTTGTGTGTAAATGCAGACACAGATGAAAATCTTTTACACTGGTTGTAGCCTTTCAAAAATTAAATATAAGAGGAGCTTAGTATTGGCAGCTGGGTCACCTAGGCAACTAACGTGGACTCCAAACCTAGTAGGGCTCACCACATGATGTTATATCTCAGGCCACAGCTGTCCTACAGAAAAGTGTTCCCAGCTCTTCACTACTTCTCAACCAATCAGGACGTGAGGTGTTCTCACTCAACCTCACTCCTTCCAGCTTCTGGCCAATTGGGATGTGACCCAGCCACCTGCAGGCAGAACCCTCCAGGTATCCAGTGACTGAGGCTCACTGTGCCCTGCAGCATTAGTGAGAGGATGAGCCCTGAAAGGTCAGGATTCCGGAAGACTCTGGGAGAAAATAGGAGCAGAAGCAGGGCCAAAGGGGGGTCAGGATAGAATGGAGTCAGAATAAGGGTCCAAGCAGGGGTCAAATCAGAAATCAATCCTCAGGCAGGCAGAACAGGATCAAGGCTGCTGCGGTGCAAAACAAGGCTTGAGGGCAAAGAACAGGACTCAAGAGGCAAAGCTTCAGGGCAAGGAGTCAGAGACGGGAACAAAGAGGGATCAGGGGAAGGATATAGACAGATAAGATGAGTTTAGATATTCTGCCCAGCTTCCTGGTGCTACCAGCCAACCTTCTAAGCTGGCTGGCAACCAACCAGGAAGCTGGGAGGTGTGATAGGCTGGAGATAGACAGGAAGGGTGTGGGCTGGTTAGTGCAGAGAGATCCCCTCAGGGGCAAGGGGGAGGATGCATAGCAGAGCCAGAAACAAGGTGAGCAGTGGTGCTGCACGCCCAACCACTGCCCTGGAAACTCTGGGGGGATGAGTTTGAGGCCCAGGTCATGACAGATCCTGAACCCCAGTCTGCGATGATCTACATTTCACCCTAATCCTTCACCTGCAGACTCTGCCAGGGCCATGGATTTGAGTCCCAGATCCTCTCGAGTACATACCAATGGACGATGTTGTAATGAGAATGACACTGATGGAATGAATTATGGGATAGCATACACCATATCCCTTTTGCAGTGATGTCTCTATGTTTGGATGTGTGCATTGATAGTATCTCCCCAAATAGCAGCAGCACATTTAAATGCTGTGGGACAGTTAAATGGCACATGTAAATCCCATAGTCACAATATGTAAAACACCTATAAATAGGGCTACCATATCTCCTCTTTAAAAGGGGACGCTTATGAAAAATACATGTTACAGGGCTACATTGGTTCCAGTGCAGCCCTGCAACACGTATCTTTATAAGTGTTCCCTTTTAAAGGGGAAGTATGGTAGCCCTACCTATAAATAAGCTTCCGACAACTTATGTGTTGCTTTGGCCACTCAACCCTGGTCGGTGTCCTGGTTGGTGAAAGCCTCCAGGGAGACACTGGGGTTGGTTCTGGTGAGGGTGGTTAACGCATCACTTCAGCAGGGGAGGTTGTCGCCAATAGGGCTGTAGCGGAATGTCACAGCGGTAGCTATTTCTGCCAGAAACAGCGTTTCCACAAGTAGCAGTATGGCATGGCAGAGGTTTTCATTCCACTAGTTTCATTCCGCTACTTCGCAGTTCTGCTAATTTTATTCCGCTACTTCCACAGGCTTCGCAAAATAGCGGAAACATGACATTTCCGCTACTTCTTCCATTACACCAGCGCCACAAAATAGCGGAACAGCGGTTTTCTGACAGTTTCTGAAAATTCCGTAATTTGTCCGATAGTTTCCGAATTTGCAGAATCCCGACAGAATTATCAGAATGTCAGCAGAAAAGCTGCGGTGTGGCATGGGCAATTCTGAAATGGCGGAATGGAATTGCGGCGCGGTAACAGCTGCTACCACATCAGCCCTAGTCGCCAAGTCTCAAGGAGGCTGTGGTGCATCCCCTGCTGAAGAAGCCTTCGCTGGATGTGGATGCACTCGCCAGTTACTGTCCTGTCTCTAATCTTCCCTTTTTAGGGAAGGTTATTGAATGGGCAGTGGCTCTCCAGCTCCAGGCACATCTGGACCATATCAGTTTGCTTGACCCTTTTCAGTCTGGGTTCCTCCCTGGCTACGGTACTGAGACAGCGATGGTGACTTTGGTGGACGATCTCCACCGGGATATGGATGCAGGATGTTCTACATTCTTGATCCTGCTAGATCTCTCAGCCACTTTTGATACCGTGGACGATGGGCTGCTGCTGAGATGACTATGAGATCTTGGAGGTCTGGATGGGGCTGTCCTTGGGGGGTTCTGCTCATTTCTCTTGAGAAGAAGCCAGCGGGTGGTGCTGGGAGTGGAAACATCAAGCTCCCGGGCTTTGATCTGCGGCGTTCCACAGGGTTCGATCCTGTCTCTGCTTTTGTTTAACGTGTATATGCAGCCCCTGGGGGAGATCGTGAGTGGGTTCGGGTTGGCGATGCCACCAATATGCTGACGATACTCAGCTGTACCGCTCGTTTTCGACCAACCCAGGCCCTGCTGCCTCATTGCTTTCCCAATGTTTGGAGGCTGTGGTGGATTTAATGCGGCAGAGCATAATGAAGCTCAATCCTGATAAGACGGAGGTGATGGTGCTGGGTAGGGTGAGGGAGGTGCCGGCCCCTCTGGTAGTGGGGGGTCTGCCTTTCCATAGCCCAACAGGTTCAGAGTCTGGGGGTGGTTTTGGAAAGCCACCTTTCACCAGCTGTATCTAGTACAGAGGCTGCACCCATACATTTCCGGGCCCGACCTGGCCACTCTTATTCACGCCTTCATCACCTCAAGGCTAGACTACTGCAATGCANCCTTCCAGTAGCCATGCAGTGATGTCTGCTGTGCCACGCTGCCCTTGACCCTGGGGTCCAACATAGTTGCCAGCACATATTCCTCCCGCTTCAGCAGCTCAACAAACCGCCCCGTCAGCCCTGCCTTCAGCTGCCGCACCAGGTCAGCCACCTCAGACCCCAGCTTCCTGCCCTCAGGGTCACTATCCTGCCCCTGGAGAATCTCCTCCAGCCTCCTGAGGAGACTCTGGACTAGAGGGGTCACCTGGCTGATGCTGGCCATGGAGGAGCTGGTGGTCTCCATCATGGCCAGGAACGGTCTCAGAACAAAGATCGTTTGGGAGAGGTTGTCCCATTCCACCCCATTGTACCCTGGAGGTGCCCCACTGTCTGGTACCAGTTGCACCTGATGCAAGGCAGCTTTCTGATCCACAAGCCGCTCGAGCATCAGGAACGTGGAATTCCACCTGGTGGAAACATCGTACACCAGCTGGTTCACTGGGGAGCCTTGCTCTGCCTGCTTGGCCCAGAGGAGCTCGCTGCTCTTCACATTCCAGTTAAAAAAACAGGCCAGCTTCCTCCCCCACCTCTATCATAGAGCTAAGGGTGCCTGACCTAATCCCCTTCTCCCCCCATCCCTGAGCATCCCTGACCACCGGGTGAAGGGTGTGCATGGTGCAAGGGATGCTGATGAATCCACCATCATGGAATGCCCTCAGTATGTTCACCCTGTTGTCCATCACCACACATTCCTTGGTGAAGGGTGCACCTGGCGTGACCCACTCCCTCGACATGGCAGCCAGGGCTGTCTCAATGTTTAAAGAGGTGTGGGGGACATCCATAACTTCAGCCTGAAGCAGGACCCACCAATACCCTGCTTTGGGACCCCTCCTGCCACTCCTGAAAGCTGCCTCCATGTTCCTAGCGGTGTGGGGGTTGTCCATGACTTGTGTCTGAAGCAGGGCCCACCTACACGCTGCTTCGGGACCCCGCCTGCCACTCCCAAAAGCTGCCTCCAGGTCCTACCACCAGTGCGCCNTCTCAGTAAGCCCCTGCATGCCACGTCGAGGGGGGTAGGGGCAACCAGCCAGCTGGACACTGTGCCCAACTAAGGATGGGGCAACCATCCAGCTGGGCAAACCTACAAAACATACTCTTACCTCAGTTGTGTCATTTTTTGCCTGGGATGGTGTATGTGTTTGTGTTACTGACTTCTGCTGTGACATGAAATTTGACCAGGGTGCTTGTATACCCCCACATCCAGGATACAAAGTTGCCCCATGATAACAACAACGTCATTTTGTTTCACACAATTGGATGAGGGTTGGTTTGTTAAAAGCTTTAACATCTTTAGATGAAAGATATGCTTCTGTTTTGTTTTTGTTTTGTTTTTTGTTTTAAAGACAGGTCAATAGGGCTAATTAACATACTACTTATGCTAGGGCTTATTTACATGATTTTAAAAGATATGCTTTCATCGTATACTAAAAGGTGTGTGGTTTAATCCATTAGCTGGCTAAGGTCACTCTCTCTGGCTGAGGTCCTCAAGCCTCTTGCCTCCTGAGTATTCCCATTAATTTCAGTGCAACTACTCTACCTTAAGTTATTGGAGAATCACAACTAAAAGGCTTTGTGTAAGAGGATTTCCCCCCTCAAAATAGCAGGCAAGAGTAGAAGAGAGATAATGAAGTACCTGAAAAAGAGTTAACACAATAAGATTACTCAGGAGCTTGCTCTTAATTCTCGCTCTCCTTCTCTCCCCAAGGGCTAAGACATCTCAAATGTGGACAAAAAGCAATGTTTGCTGTGAAACGGGAGGAATTTGTGCACGTGCCATATTTTCCACTTTAATTTGAATTGATTTTTAAATGAACACTAGAATCGCCAAGTGACTTAAAACATGCTTGGCCAGTGAACACAAAAGTGTATAACAACCACCTCACTTCAAATCCAGCCTTTCATTTTCCATCATGCTTTAAGAGAATTGCTGCTCAGTTGCAAAAAGGTCTCTCCCAACAGCAGCTTTAGAGAAGCTACAGACCAGGTGGAATACCACCCTCTCAATGCTTGAACGACTCTCTGTGTGACAAAGTCATTAATCAGAACAGTGATGGGAGTCAAGGGGACTCTTAATGTCTGACACCTGCCAGATGAGTCTTATGCTTAGAGTGTTTATATCCGGAGACTTTTGGAGGAGGTTAACAGAAGTAGTGAGGAGCAATTATGTTAATTTCAGCTACAGCTGGGTGAGAAGTTTGGATTGTCAGATAAAAAGGGATATATTTTTACCTTTTTTAACTGTTGTGTGAAAAGATGAAAATTGCTTTGGCCGCAGGTTATGTGGACTGGGAGCTTTCTTACCGCCACATGACTGAACTACAGGACCTCATGGTAATTTGGGATGAGTTGATAAGATTAGACCTCACCTAATTTTTAGGCGGAATTTGTTGTTGTTGTTGTTGTGCTTGTTTTAACTATGGGCGCTTTTACGCGTGACACAGAACGGGTGTTGGGGGGATCGAACACACATTCAACACCCATCCTGTGTTACTTGTATACAGCGCGACGAATTTCGACACCTATTTGAACACCCACTGAACACAGGATGAACCCTCTTTGTACTCACCGGTTGATGGCATATTCATTTCCTCTGTTCAGGGTGAACACCGGTATCGTCGCTCATCTAAACATGATGGCAGTGTGTTGCAGCACCATGTGACCAGAGTAAAAGGTACCCGGAAGTGGTAAGCACAAGCGTTGCTGGCGGTCCTGCATCCTTTTTTAAGTGGCCAGTGCAGAGAGACAGCGCAGAGAGGCAGAGGGAGACAGCACTAAGGTAATCTGCTTAAACACAGGACACAACGGGAGGAAAGGTGTTCAAAGGGTGTTGAAGATTACACACTGTATGTGTAAATATGTAAAGGGTGTTGACCCAGTGTTCATAAAACCCCCTTTAAACACCCATTCTGTGTTGTGTGTAAATGCAGACACAGATGAAAATCTTTTACACTGGTTGTAGCCTTTCAAAAATTAAATATAAGAGGAGCTTAGTATTGGCAGCTGGGTCACCTAGGCAACTAACGTGGACTCCAAACCTAGTAGGGCTCACCACATGATGTTATATCTCAGGCCACAGCTGTCCTACAGAAAAGTGTTCCCAGCTCTTCACTACTTCTCAACCAATCAGGACGTGAGGTGTTCTCACTCAACCTCACTCCTTCCAGCTTCTGGCCAATTGGGATGTGACCCAGCCACCTGCAGGCAGAACCCTCCAGGTATCCAGTGACTGAGGCTCACTGTGCCCTGCAGCATTAGTGAGAGGATGAGCCCTGAAAGGTCAGGATTCCGGAAGACTCTGGGAGAAAATAGGAGCAGAAGCAGGGCCAAAGGGGGGTCAGGATAGAATGGAGTCAGAATAAGGGTCCAAGCAGGGGTCAAATCAGAAATCAATCCTCAGGCAGGCAGAACAGGATCAAGGCTGCTGCGGTGCAAAACAAGGCTTGAGGGCAAAGAACAGGACTCAAGAGGCAAAGCTTCAGGGCAAGGAGTCAGAGACGGGAACAAAGAGGGATCAGGGGAAGGATATAGACAGATAAGATGAGTTTAGATATTCTGCCCAGCTTCCTGGTGCTACCAGCCAACCTTCTAAGCTGGCTGGCAACCAACCAGGAAGCTGGGAGGTGTGATAGGCTGGAGATAGACAGGAAGGGTGTGGGCTGGTTAGTGCAGAGAGATCCCCTCAGGGGCAAGGGGGAGGATGCATAGCAGAGCCAGAAACAAGGTGAGCAGTGGTGCTGCACGCCCAACCACTGCCCTGGAAACTCTGGGGGGATGAGTTTGAGGCCCAGGTCATGACAGATCCTGAACCCCAGTCTGCGATGATCTACATTTCACCCTAATCCTTCACCTGCAGACTCTGCCAGGGCCATGGATTTGAGTCCCAGATCCTCTCGAGTACATACCAATGGACGATGTTGTAATGAGAATGACACTGATGGAATGAATTATGGGATAGCATACACCATATCCCTTTTGCAGTGATGTCTCTATGTTTGGATGTGTGCATTGATAGTATCTCCCCAAATAGCAGCAGCACATTTAAATGCTGTGGGACAGTTAAATGGCACATGTAAATCCCATAGTCACAATATGTAAAACACCTATAAATAGGGCTACCATATCTCCTCTTTAAAAGGGGACGCTTATGAAAAATACATGTTACAGGGCTACATTGGTTCCAGTGCAGCCCTGCAACACGTATCTTTATAAGTGTTCCCTTTTAAAGGGGAAGTATGGTAGCCCTACCTATAAATAAGCTTCCGACAACTTATGTGTTGCTTTGGCCACTCAACCCTGGTCGGTGTCCTGGTTGGTGAAAGCCTCCAGGGAGACACTGGGGTTGGTTCTGGTGAGGGTGGTTAACGCATCACTTCAGCAGGGGAGGTTGTCGCCAATAGGGCTGTAGCGGAATGTCGCAGCGGTAGCTATTTCTGCCAGAAACAGCGTTTCCACAAGTAGCAGTATGGCATGGCAGAGGTTTTCATTCCACTAGTTTCATTCCGCTACTTCGCAGTTCTGCTAATTTTATTCCGCTACTTCCACAGGCTTCGCAAAATAGCGGAAACATGACATTTCCGCTACTTCTTCCATTACACCAGCGCCACAAAATAGCGGAACAGCGGTTTTCTGACAGTTTCTGAAAATTCCGTAATTTGTCCGATAGTTTCCGAATTTGCAGAATCCCGACAGAATTATCAGAATGTCAGCAGAAAAGCTGCGGTGTGGCATGGGCAATTCTGAAATGGCGGAATGGAATTGCGGCGCGGTAACAGCTGCTACCACATCAGCCCTAGTCGCCAAGTCTCAAGGAGGCTGTGGTGCATCCCCTGCTGAAGAAGCCTTCGCTGGATGTGGATGCACTCGCCAGTTACTGTCCTGTCTCTAATCTTCCCTTTTTAGGGAAGGTTATTGAATGGGCAGTGGCTCTCCAGCTCCAGGCACATCTGGACCATATCAGTTTGCTTGACCCTTTTCAGTCTGGGTTCCTCCCTGGCTACGGTACTGAGACAGCGATGGTGACTTTGGTGGACGATCTCCACCGGGATATGGATGCAGGATGTTCTACATTCTTGATCCTGCTAGATCTCTCAGCCACTTTTGATACCGTGGACGATGGGCTGCTGCTGAGATGACTATGAGATCTTGGAGGTCTGGATGGGGCTGTCCTTGGGGGGTTCTGCTCATTTCTCTTGAGAAGAAGCCAGCGGGTGGTGCTGGGAGTGGAAACATCAAGCTCCCGGGCTTTGATCTGCGGCGTTCCACAGGGTTCGATCCTGTCTCTGCTTTTGTTTAACGTGTATATGCAGCCCCTGGGGGAGATCGTGAGTGGGTTCGGGTTGGCGATGCCACCAATATGCTGACGATACTCAGCTGTACCGCTCGTTTTCGACCAACCCAGGCCCTGCTGCCTCATTGCTTTCCCAATGTTTGGAGGCTGTGGTGGATTTAATGCGGCAGAGCATAATGAAGCTCAATCCTGATAAGACGGAGGTGATGGTGCTGGGTAGGGTGAGGGAGGTGCCGGCCCCTCTGGTAGTGGGGGGTCTGCCTTTCCATAGCCCAACAGGTTCAGAGTCTGGGGGTGGTTTTGGAAAGCCACCTTTCACCAGCTGTATCTAGTACAGAGGCTGCACCCATACATTTCCGGGCCCGACCTGGCCACTCTTATTCACGCCTTCATCACCTCAAGGCTAGACTACTGCAATGCACTCTACATGGGGCTTCCTTTGGTTCTGGTTCGGAGGCTACAGCTGGTGCAGAATGCGGCGGCTGGTCTCCTTACAGGGATAAGGCAGCGGGAGCATATAACACCTGTGCTATGAACTTTGCACTGGCTGCCTATAGCGTACCGAGCCAGATTCAAGGTACTGGTGTTGATCTATAAAGCCCTATATGGCCTCGGCCCCTCATACCTTGGGGACCGCCTTGCCTTCCGTGCCTCAGGATGATCTCTGCACTCTGCCGAGGGTGCCTTCTTGGAGGTCCCCCATGTTAAACGGGGGGCCACAATGGAGAGGGCGTTCTCAGTGGCTGGGCGACGACTTTGGAACTCCCTCCCGGAGGAAGCTCACCTGGCCCTGGGTCTGATGGCTTTTCATCGAGCCTGTAAGACCTGGTTGTTCGCCCAGGCCTTCGGAGGGTAGGGTGGGAGGGTAGGGTGGGGGGAGTTGGGAGGATGTTTTTATGAGTTTTTATTATTGTTTTACTTGCTACTTGTTGTGAGGAGCCCCGGGATGAGGTGACAGCCAATAAATATAAATAAATAAACTCCACTTCTGTGGCTAAAAATTCTGTTGAAATATATGGAGTGTCTACACTGGGGTGAGGGTGGGGGCGATGGAAGGAAGTTGTACCTCAAGCTAGAATCCTAGTGTAGACAAGATAATTTTAACTAGCACAGCTCAGCCTAAACTCAAGATAGCTGGATATGGTGTAATTTAAGGGCTATCTAGCTTGAGTTGAGAGATTAGCTGACAGGAGCCTGGATTTGCTCCATGCAGACCCATGGAACTACTACTCACGGGTTAATACGCCCGACAGAATAAATGGGCTGCTTCTTGTAGCAGGGATGTGTGAATGCGATTCGGATGTTCAGAGTTCAGGCCGAACTCGGCCTGGTCAGACGATCGAACCAGATCATCCAAATGTCTGAACAGTTCAGAAAAATTCAGATGAGTTCGGATGAGTTCGGGGGTGGGATAAACATGACTTTGGGTGGGGAAAACGTGTCTGGAAGGGGGAGGCAGCTGAGTATCAGACTTCCTGGCACCAGGGGTGGAGACCAGGGGTGGTTTCAGGGCCAAATGATACCGATACCAGGAAAAGAAATCAATTTCGGTATCAGTATTGATAGCACTATTTTTGGATGTTCGGCTGAGTTTGGCCGAACCGCACTCCGACAAACTGATCAATCGAACCTGAACTCGGGTTTCGAACGACCGAACATCCGAACCGCCTTCTGTTCTCACATCCCTATCTGGGAGCCGCCATTCAGTGGAAGAACATTTGGCAGCCACCTAATAGAGAGGCAGGCAGCCACCCATCTGATATGGGCTATTGTGGGCTTCTGTCTCATCTCTTAAGACCCACTGTGTGAAAGTGATAAATTTTCTCAAAAGACAAATTCATTATTTTGCCCATTGTAGATAAAATAAATGTTTTTGCTGCTCAAAGTTCTGTTTGGTTCTAGCAATAGCAAATCTTTAATCTTTGATCCACTTTGCTGATACTTTTGGACATAAAACTGAGAACTTTTCTCTTCTTCAAATTTAATGATCAGTGATATATTCACCTTAAAAATAGGATTTAAAAAAAAGGGTAGTCATCAGTACTGATGACTACTGTGGCTTTGTTTCTGCAACGTCAGATAAATCTTGTTAAAAAAATGTTTTTACATACACTAGAAAAGATCCTTTCAAGTAGATGCAGGTTAGATTGGCAAATTAGGCAAGATTTGTAGTAGCAAACTTAATATGCAACACCATTAGAAAGATCTGTGGGAAATGGTGTTAATTTTCCATTAAGGAGAAAGCAGGAGTTATCTCTCTTCTCCCCCCCCACCAATTCATTTTTAGGCAGCAATTTAATAAGTGTTGTAATTCAGGCTACATCTTCTTTTGGTATAACACTGAATAAAAAATGGAATTCAGTGAATAATCAACAGTGAATAATTTATACGACAAATGTAACCTTTTTTCTTCTTGTGTAATATCCACATGAATTCCTTCATGTCATGAGTTAGCCATATCTAGTTTAACCATTTTCAATATGCTTTTAATTTGTGGACTGGCTTCAAATATGGAAAAAATCAGTTATAGTTCTCCATTATGATTGGTCAGGTAAATCTATGGTATTTTTTTTTTCAATACACTAATTCCCTTTGCATGCAAGAACTACTATAGGTCTGAAAAAACAAATTGTAGCAACTGCTGTTTATGTCAGAAACAGGTAATTCTTAATTCACATAATGTGTTTACCTACACAAAGGTGATATTATTTACAGTGACTTTACAGAAGGTCCTTGGGACTCAAAGGAGTTTAACCCCACTAGCAATACTGGACTTTGTATTACTGGTGGAAGTAGGCCTGGCTTGAGGGGAGGCTAGAGGCCAGGACCTCACTAGGTGAGTTTGGATATTCAGTAAGTGAATACTTACCCCAGGATCAAGTCCAGGTTCTGACTGGACACTGGGGCAGTGGAATGTTATGTACCTTGGAGTGTGCAGGGGCCAAAAGCTAACTCCCCATCGACTGGTTAACACCCCACCCCCCAGGGGCTTTGGAGGACCACCCTGTCACAGGATGCCATGACCAAAATGACTGAGCTTATTCCCCCCAGACAGTGAGAGTGTAGCACCAAGAGGGTGGCCTAAGACAGTATCACCCTAGAGATGGAATCATCTATGGTGAAAGTTGACCTGGTACACACATTATTAATTTTGTTGCCAACTCCTTGGATATTCACTCAGCACACTTCATTTTTTTCTGCAGAACATTATTGTCTTTTCACACTGTATTTCACACACATTGCTGTTATTATTTAAAGCATTTTAGCACTATAAATTTAAAACGTACTGCAGAAACAAATACAAGGAGGTACCTTTTAGCTAAGCTCACAATAAAAGGTCCCAGTCCTGCAACATTTATGTACATGAGTAACTCATGTGCGTAAGTGTTTATAGGATCAGACCCTAACAAGAGACTATTTTAAACCACTGAAATAAATGGGAGCTTTTTCGTTGACTACTGTGATGCAGGATTAAGTCCTGTTTAAAGAGTTCTAAACACAAGGCTAGGGTAGATTAGTTTCTAAGTGCTCTCATCAAGGAACTGAAAGGTATGCTGATACCTCAGATGATAACGTTATCTTCAATTTAAAGGTAAAAGAAAGTCCCACCAGCTTTAGGGACAGCTGAGTTAGGCCAGTGCTAAGTGTACTATTGAAAATTCCTCTCTAAATTCATCCTGCATCGTCAGCTGGCTTCAGTCTGCTTGTCTGAGGGGAAAATATTTTCTTAATGAGGAAAAAAAATTTATATGCAAAATATGTTGTATTTTTATTTCCTGTTTTTCTTTTTTAGTTCTAGGTACCCATTTTTTTTTTCCTTAAGGATTTTATTCTTTGTTACTGAGTGTGGTAGAGACACATTACTAAAGTATGTAATGCATTTAAAAATAACTGTCTGTTAACTTGGTATGTTCTGTGTCTTAACACTTGGGTTGCACAAGTGTTTACTTTCTTTTCTGCCTTCTAAAATTTAGTGTCTTGAAATTTTATGGGAAATAAATTGAGAATGCTGCTTTTCAATTGTTTGTTTTTTCTAGTAAAAATATTATTTTTATCTTAAATTATAATACCATAATGAAAACACACAGAAACAAGGATCTAGAACTAAATCCCATTAACTTAACTAGTTCAGAGTCAAACCCTAGCTCCCCTAGTTAATAATTTTGCCAGTGGAGGAGTTTGCTTTCGAGTATATTGAACTGGAGCTGCCAGCACTTCCCAATACTCGTAATCATATGCCATTTATTCCACCCTCTACATCTCTAGTATTTATTTATACTTTTCAAATACATTTAAAGCCCTATACCTATAAAGCCCTAAACAGCATGGGCCCCAGGTATCTGAAAACTGCCTTTTCCCCTATGTCCCATCACAGGCTCTAAGGCTGGCTGGGGATGCCCTTTTGTAAGTGCCAACTTCCCGTGAAGTTGTTACAATGAGGGCACATGGGGGAGCGTTCTCAGTTGCTGCCCCACAGTTATGGATCTTCCTCCCCTTGGAGGTCCCCCAAAGCCCAAGCCTATTCATCTTCCAGAGGAGATGTAAGACTTTTTTTTTTGACCAGGCATTTGGCAGGCAGGAATAACATTGGGTGGGATTGGGTAGGCAGGTTTGGGGATGAGGTTTGCTAGGCAGTAGGCAGGGATAATGGATGGGGTGAGTGACTGACTGGGGTGATGTTGGGGTTCTAAGAGATTTTAATGTGTTTTATTGTATTTTATATTTTTAATGTTGTAAACCACCCTGAGCCTATGGCAATTCAGAGAGAGTGTGATCGCCGTGTTGGCCCCAAATGAGAGACAAAGTAGTTTAAATGATAACTTTTATTGGACCAACTGTTGTTGGTGGAAATAAGTGAGCTTTGGGGCTACACAGGGCCCTTCCTCAGGCATGTAGCATAGCCAGTAAAAATATATAAACTGAGCAACTGTAGTGCAGGTATATATAAGGGGGCATGGAATGGGTGGGAGTGGATTGAACAGGGGGGGAGGGGGAGAGAGTGGTGCCAGACATTTAAAAACAGCTGTAAGATTATTTACTAGGAAACAATGGTTAGTGTTAAACACACGGAGAGGGTATGTAGCAAAGAGGGCCTCTATTTCTCCAGCCATTACAAATATCGTTTATACCTTAGTCTACTGCATTTGTCATTTCTGTTTTCCTCTTTACCAAAATTACTAAAGATCATTCTATCCACTTTGTGTTCCTGTCTTTGTGACCCTGTCAGCTGAACTGTTATTTTGAACTTAGTTCCTTTGATATGCATATTCCCTTCTCCAGATAAGCTATTTTACACCATAACCCTACACATTGCTTACCTTCTCTCTGTGTGTAACACTAACCTTTATTTCCTAGTAAATAATCTTACAGCTGTTTTTAAATGTCTGGCACCTCTCTCTCTCTCTTCCACATTGTTCTATCCACTCCCACCCATTCCATGCCCATATATACCTGCTATACACTTGCTCAGTTTATATATTTATATCAATTCCTAGCTCCACCTGGATGCCCACATGGGGGCTATGGTAAGGAGCACACTTCTCCAGTTACAATCTAGTCTTCTGGGCCTGATTCAAGGTGCTGGTATTGACCTATAAAGCCCTACGCGGCGGGGCCCAAACTATGTAGGGCTTTATAGGTCAATACCAACACCTTGAATTGGTCCCAGAAGACTATCGGAAGCCAGTACAGAGCTTGCAACACTATTGTAATGTGCTCACAGTGACCTGTTAGAAGGCAGCCCACCGCATTCTGCACCAGCTGCAGTCTCTGAACTGTCACCATGGGTAGCCCCACGTAGAGCATGTTACAATAGTCTAGTCTTGAGGTGATGAAAGCATGGATGATAGTGGCCAGGTCAGAGTCTGAGTTGTATGGCTGAAGCTGTCAAACCAGATGTAATTGGCAAAACACTCTCCTTGCCATAGCCCCCACCTGGATATCCAGGCAGAGCTGGGACTTGAGGAGCACTCCCAGACTACGAACCAGAGGAACCAATGTGGGATGAACCCCATCAATGACAGGGGACGCCACACCCATAGCCGTACCCACTTACATCACCTCCATTTTGTTGCCATTCAGCTAGCTTGCCCTTATCCAGTCCCCCACAGCTGCTAAATAGCAAATAAGCACCGAAACTGCTGGGTCTGGGTCAGATGTAAAAGAGAGGTAGAGTTGAACAGAGTGCGCTGTATTTGTTATTGAATGAATGAATGAGTTAAAGTTTATTGCATAACCATAGGTCATTGCACACACAAAAATAAAAACATACAGAGTATATAATATAACATACCAAGTAAGTCAAACTTTCTAAAACATAACAGTACAGAAAAAGGCATAATATACACCAAATACAGCAGTTCTGTATTGTTGAGTACCTAATCAAAAGCCACCCTACCCACCCAATAACAAAAGCATCTGGACTACCCCTCACAAAGGCTCATCTCTGCACTATTCTGGGCTTTAAAGTTAAGGAAGTTCTTCCTACAATGCATTACTTGCAGCAGAAACCTTGCAGTGCTCTCTATCACCTGGGGGTCCATATCACCCAAAAGGTACTCCAGTAGGGTTTCATCTACTCTACCGGGGTACTTTTTCAGGGAAGCGGCCAAATAGTGGGCTCTCAGGGCATCATAGAGATGACAATGCAGCAACATATGTGCCACCAACTCAACTGATAAATGGTCAAATGAACAGAGCCGCTCCTCATAGGGAATGCCCTGGAAACGCACTTCCAAGATCTGTGGAGGAAGAGCATTCACCCTAGCTCAAAACATCAGCAATTTAGCCCTTTTGGAAATATGGGTTGTCAGATAACCAGCCATAACCCATGGATTTGGAGTCCAGGTCAAATACGCTCGCACATGAGGGGCAGCCCTAACCTTGCTAATCACAGTCTGGTGTTCAATGTCTGCCACACGGCATAGCACTTCCTTCCTAATTGCCCCTGACAAGAGGGGCAATTTGTGCAAGAGAAATTCTCCAGACATACCGATCTCTTTTAGATAACCCTCCATTTTAAGACCCCAGAGACTGGGAAATGGGTCCTTCTCTACCTCCTTTAATAGCTCCAAGCATTGCTTCAGGAAGATTTTGACCCAAAATTTCAACGCAGCCTCCATGGCCACCTGCCTCCAGCTTTTCTGACCACATTCCATCAATGCAAGCACATATGGCGTACCCTTATAATTACCCAATAGGCCCATAAGGAATCTGGCCTGTGTAGCATTAATGAATTTAGAAGAAAAAGGGGCCCTTAGTTCTGCCCCATAGAGGACCTGGGCCCTCACCTTCCCATTATGTGCCTGGACAGCAGACAGAACATCGCACCTCCCTTGATGCATGAAATATCCATATATAGCACAAGACTTCACTGCTGCCAAAGCTCTTACAATATGCTCCTTCCACAATCCACTGGCGTGGAATAGCAGCCCCAGATATCTGAAAGAAGTTACTTGCTAGAGTATATCTGCCCCAATGGCCCACTGCTGTAGCTTCTTATTATTAGAGAAGACCATAACTTTAGACTTGTCAAAGTTTATAGTTAGGCGATTGTCACTAGAGAACTTAGCAAAGGCATTTGCAGGCTGCTTTGCAGGAGGGGCAGGGTACAAATCCATTAAATAAATAAATAAAATAAAATATATTTATTTGTCTAAGTAGGCCCACCCTTGTCTGGGACATTAGTACAATATCATCCGCATAGCAAAGGCAGCCTACTGATATAAGGGCCAATCTCGGAGGGAAGTACCTGGGTTCAGCCATGACAGGAATGATATCATTTATATAAAGGATAAACAGGGGCGGTGCACGCACACAGCCCCATCAAAAACCAAGATAAGTACTTATGGGTGGAGTAACATGCCCCTGGTCATCCACCCTAACCATAAGTGAGAAGTCGTTATGAAGTGACTGCAACAGGGAGAGAAGCCTTGCATCCACAGAGGCAGCCCAGAGTTTTCTCAAAGGATGCCCCTGTCCACGGAATCGAAGGCGGCTCTAAGATCTAAAAAAGCCACATAGAGTGCCCCATTCCGAGCTCTGTACTTGTTTGCAAGATGGTCTAAGATGAATCACTGCTCCACAGTGGCGTGCCTTTCCTGAAAACCTGCTTGCTCATCCGCAATGGTTTTAGTCTGCTGCATCCACTCCAGCAGTTTTCCCAACAGAAATTTAGCATAGATCTTAGCTATAACACACAACAGACTAATAGGCCTGTAGTTGACTGGCTCAGATTTCAAACCCTTCTTAAAGATTGGTACAACCACAGCTCTGGCCCATTCCTCGGGGACATATCCAGATTGATTAATGGCAGAGAATAGATCCGCCATCAGGGGGACCCACCAGGCTTTATGTGTTTTAAAAATGTCTATATGGATCAAATCCGGTTCCGGTGCCTTATGCTTGTTAAACGAATCTATCAAGACTCCCACTTCTGTCTCAGTGACTAATAGCCAGGGCGGAAGATCTTCCATATTACCTCTACTAATGATTCAAGGCAGTGCCATATGCCACAGGACTGCCCCCCAAAAAGGGAGTTTCATGGCCCTAAAGGGGAGGCTGATGAGATTATTGGTACTGTCAGTACGAATTTTGTATCTGTAGTCCAACCCATCCCTAGAGGTGTTTATGATTACTGTATTATCCCTAACCGACCCACAGGGGATCAGTTGCTACGAAAATCTGCAGCTGGGGTGGAAAAAATGTGCAGTTGTGTTTTTCAGGGTGAATCCTTGAATTTATTGTACCCAGGTTAGGGCCACTCATTTACAGATCATCTTAATTGTTTGTGTTGCATTAATACCGAAGGACCTCTACCGACCATGAGGTGTCCAGTCCACTGGTCAATGTACAAATCTTTATCCATAAAAAACAGTCTCTCTGCCTAAAAAAGATTGTATCCTAAATATAGCAAAGAGCGAGAGGACAAAGAGCCACAGAAAAGTGGAATGACTTGCCTAAGGTCACACATCAGAGCATCAATACAGGCAGGAATAGAACTCAGATCTATCTACTAGATCATGCTGTTTTCAGGGCATATAGCCTGAGTCCCATGCTAACCAGACATAGAAATAAAATATTGCAATAAAAACATATAAAAGCTTCCAGATGAGAGAAAGAGGCATCAGCCTAGCCAATTTAATATCTAAGAAAGCGAGGAGAAACAAGAACTGCCTTTGAAACTTGTTAAATATGTTCTTAATTCTTTCTTTTAATGATTCCACCCCCACCCCCCCAACAGTCTACTCATGGGTGAAGGGTAATTTTATATTCATAGCTTGTGGGTGGCGATGGAGCAGGTGTTACTTCATGTGCAAATCTCTGTTGCCTGCCAGTATGGGATCAGAAAAGCACAAATCATGTTTAATATCACCTAACACACTCTTATCTGAACTCAGTTTTACATATCTTTGAAGTGCATGTTCAAGACTTTGATGTCAACATAACAGCTGTGTGTTCTCCCACGTTTCAGCTTTTGCAAACAGTAAGTAATGGCAATGTGATATTGGGGGAACTTGCTCCCTAAAGCTTTAGGTTTGACAAATTGTAGAGAAATAAAAGCATTACCTTGGCAACACTCCATCCAATAAGCTTCTTTTAGGGATGTGCATGTTGTTTTCATTATTACAATAACGATAATAACAATTGTCATTTTTGTTATCATTATTGCAATAACAAAAACAATAATTGAGAATAACAACAACAATACAGAAAACAACAATGTCGTTATCGTTGTCATTTTAGTGACACAGTTGCGCTTTTGTTTTGGATAGAAATGGAGAGGAGAGGAGGGAGCAGACATCTCGGAGCCCTAAAGAGGCTTTAACTTTTGAACTGTACCTGCGTTGGGAGGTGCGGGCAGCTCAGCATGTTTTTTCTCTTTGTTCTGTGACAGCTCTCTGCTTGCCAGGTCTCTTCAGCATAGATGGTGGGCTGCCAGCAGTGGCAGAATTGGCAGTGGGCTTGCCAACAACCCCATGTGCATGTCCACACCAACGGCCTCACCCTCTATCAGGACCACCTGCCCCAGAGGCTAAACTAGTAGTCCATCTCTTTCTCATTGTACACACAAGTGCACACACAGTCAAAGAAGTACTGGATGTTCTAATTATATATACACAAAACCTAACCTAATCCTACTATCCTATAATCCTAATATGTATAATTGAACAGACTAGCCCAAATACCTGTATAATATATAATCTCTCTCTATATATGTACACAACTAATATCTATCAAAATCTAAATGTCTCTCTCTCTCTCTAACTAATATCTATCTAAATCTAAATATGTGTGTGTGCGTATATATATATATATATATATATATATATATATATATATATATATATATATACGCACACACACAGGCAGGGCTGGAAGGGTGGGTGACGTAGTGAGAATGATCTGAGCCAGCACGAAGAACCCTGTTTAAAAGGCTGCAACCTACTGCTCATTCCCAACTGCCCACCATGACATTCCTGATAACCTCAGGCTTCTCTGTAGGCTAAAAAGCAATGTCCCCTTCATAGTGACAGTTCCATCCAACCCTTTCTAGGGATATATGACAATTCCATGCAGGGGTGGAATGGAGGGTGCATGGTGAAAATAATCACAGCCAGCGCGAAGAACCTTACATACACAGCAGCAACCTGCTGCTTGGGAGGGGGGGGGAGAGCTCTCCGCTGCTAGAATGAGAGAGACAGACACACTCCCACCCCTGCTTTCACCTGCAGTACATGACTAGACAGAGAGAGAGGCTCCCGGCTGCTAGAACAAGAGAGAGAGGGTGGGGGGGTAGAGAGAAAGGTGCATCCACCTCAAGCTGACACCTTCCAGAACCAGAGAGAGATCTCATCTGTTCTCATGCTCAGTGCCCACGTCCAGCAGCAAACCCACCAGACTGAGATGGAAATAATACACAACATACTTATGTGCCTGCCTGTGTGCCTCCCTGGCCTGCTACCACCTTTCACAATGATTGAATTAAGTGTGCCCAATCAAGCACTAATTCTAGGGACATTCATCATGCAGGGTTTGGTTTTATCCCCTCTCCTGTTCAACATATACATGAAGCCACTTGGTGATGTGATCAGGAGGTTTGGCGTGCAGTATCATCAATATGCTGATGATACCCAGCTGTATCTCTCTTTTTCAACAGACCCAAGCCCTGCAATCTCGGTGCTTACTCGGTGTTTGATGGCTGCGGGGGACTGGATGAGGACTAACCGACTGAGACTGAATCCTGACAAGACGGAGGTGATGTTGGTGGGTAAGGCAATAGAGATGGTGGCCCCCATTATTGGTAGGGTCTGCCTTCCATTGGTACCCCAGGTATGGAGTCTGGGGGTGCTCCTCAACATGCAGCTCCACCTGGATGCCCAGGTGGAGGCTGTGGCGAGGAGTACCTTTCAGCAATTACATCTGGTGCAATTGGTCGTTTGTCTCAGACTCTGACCTGGCCACCATAATCCATGCTTTCATCGCCTCCAGATTGGACTATTGTAACGGGTTCTATGTGGGGCTACCAATGGTGATCGCTCGGAAACTTCAGCTTGTGCAAAATGTGGTGGCCCATCTTCTGGTAGGACTGGGCCTCCGGGAGCAAGTTATACCAGTGCTCCGCTCTCTGCACTGGCTGTCGGTGGTTTTCTGGGCCCGATTCAAGGTGTTGGTTTGGCCTATAAAGTCCTAAACAGCCTAGACCCTACCTATCTGCAGGACCTCCTCACTCCCCAGGTGCTGGACTGACCCCTAGTGTCATCTGGGGGTGCCCTACTTGTGGTCTCCCGAGTCTTCCGGGGGGCCACGCAGGGGAGGGTGTTCTCAGTGGCTGCACCATGGCTGTGGAACTCCCTTCTGTTTGGTACCAGATCACCCCTCTTTTCAGAGAAGTTGTAAGACCTGACTGTTCCGCCAGGCATTTGGTGAGGGAGATGGGTGGGGCGTGAGTTGTGGGTAGGGATTATTTTTCTTTTTGTCCTCCTTTTAGTTGTTCTTAAATTGATGTTTTAATGTTTGTTTTGAAAATTGTAGGTCACCCAGAACTGCCTGTGGCAGTAGGGGCGGGATAGCAAAATTCTAAAAATAAAATAAATAATAAATAACTCCCATGGGCTGCCATTACACTATACCTTAAGCAGTCATGCCAGTCCCAGGAAGCATCACCAAGGTTCTGGGGTCGTCATTTCACTCACAGGGAGCTGTCATTCCACTGCATCCAGAAGCAGTACTCCAGTCCCAAGAACCATCATCCAGGTTCTGCTGCTGCTCATGTCTGACTGGCCAGTGGCAACCGGCACCCGCCCGCCTGCCCCCCAACAGCCTACTCCTCCACTATCACCAGCTGATGCCCGCTGCATCTGCTGAAAGAGCTCCTCTGCCCACCAGCACTCACCGCCTTCTGCCCGCTGCCAAAGAACCCCTCCCCTGCCCTCTCTATCTCTGTGGCACTCCCTCACATAAAATATCCTGGGCTGACTGCTCCACCTGTGGCGCTGTCTACAAGTCTGCCCCCCGTGGTGATCTTTCTACGAGCTGAATACACTCCACTCGAGGGCTTCAAAGGGGCCAACTGAGAAATGTAACCAAGTATTATATATCACACCTCAGCTTCCCAAGGCTGCCACCCATGGGGCCATCTCTCTGTGAGCTGTAGACACCCCACCACACAGGGACAATCTCTCAGTGAGCTGAAGATGCCTCACTACTTGGGGGTTTCCCAAGGCTGCCCACCATGGAGCGATCTCTCTGTGAGAGCAGGCAGTACACCTGCCAATGCCCAATGATGCCTCTACCAGACTGTCACAGCCTCTCTCTCTCTCTCTCGCTCTCTCTCTCTCTCTCTCTGGCACAATCACACAAACAGAAGCCCTGCCCCTCCTGGGGGGCTGTCTGCAAGTTGAGACCATGCTAACACATCTTGGGGCTAATACGCTATATGTGCTGCTGCTGTCAGGTAGGGATCTGACGAGCTGTATATATAATGAGATTCTGCTACCTACCAAAAGAAGCAAAGAGGGATAAAAGATTGAACAGGTCAAAATCGGATGGCAACAAATATAACTGTTATAAAAAAAATTTAAAACACATTTTAACTATGATCAAAACAAATATTAACATTATAAAAAGGCATAGAAAAATAACTTAGAGTCCTGTGGGCCTGTCCCCCGGAACGTAGGGAAAAGGGGATGATGGTGCATGGGACAGAGGTGTAGGGATGTCATCAACCTCTGCCCCATGTTGCCTTGCAACGTCCAGGACCCCCAGCATGGACTCCTTCCATCCAACCAGGGATTGGCGGAATGCCTCGAGAGCATCCTTTTCAGTATGTATGTACTCTGTGTAAGCCTGGGCCTGCCACTCCCTGATCTGGAGCTCTCGGAATCTCTCCATCAGTCTGTCCTACACAGCCCTCTTGTGGGCCTTGAATCCCAAAATATATTTTGTTTTTTGGCAGGTCTCTACAGTGACCCCCAAAATGCCCTCACTCCGGGGGATCTCCTCTTCCCATGGGACTGGCAAATGCTCTGAGGAGCTGGAGGAGAAAGGACTGGGATGGCACCTCTTCTGGCGTGATTTCCTCCCTTTCTCTGCCCGATGTTCCTCCCTGCGACTGCTGCTCCTGCCAGTACAAGATGCATCCCTTCTCACCTCAATTAGGTGGAGAGTCTCGACATGGGCAATCAGCCCCAATGTGGTCCCCCACATCCCCTTCTTAATTTTTTTGTCACAGAACTAAAGAACATAAAAAGATAGAAACATAAGAAGTGCCATACTGTGTTAGACCAATTATCTATCAAGCCCTGCCTGCATTCTGTCTCCACAAGTGGGTGACTGTCCAATCTCTCTCTCTGCGGGTGACTTCCTAACAGGTCATAGGGTAATCAATTACCAGTTGTTCCAGCCCCCGTTCCTTACCTTGCATTCTGCGAATCCACCTTTGGGGGTATGGAAATACTTCCATGCTGCAGACCTTGCTGGCCTGGTTTGGCCCTGTGACGTCCACCTTGATGGGCTTTCTGCACCAGCGGTGTCATCATCACCCTCTCTGAAACAGGAACATAGAAACACCTACATAATATCATGTATTCATGGTGATGCTTCTAGTCCTTCTGAGACGAATACCCATTCTCCCACGCCAAGTGGATGGATGGTGCTACGGTGCTGCCTACTCGCCTCTTTCCCTTTCTCCCACATACAGCACCATCACCTGTGGTGCTGTATGGGGCTGATGTGGCAGCAGTTGTTACTGTGCGGCAATTCCATTTTGCCATTTTGGAATTGCCCGCGTCACACCACGGCTTTTCTGAGGACATTCCGCTAATTCCGCCGGCATTATGCAAATTGAGGAATTGCAGAAAAATTGCAGAAAGTGTTGGAAAAACACTGTTCCGCTATTTTGTGGTGCTGGCAGAATGGCGGAAGTAGCGAAAATGTCATGTTTCCACTATTTTGCGAAGCCTGTGGAAGTAGTGGAATGAAAGTACCAGAATGAAAGTCTCTGCCACGCCATACCACTAATTGCAGAAACGCTGTTTCCGGCGGAAATAGCTACCGCTGCGACATTCCGCTACAGCCCTACCCCAGGAAGGCCAGGATTTGCACATGTCTTATTTCTGGGTCTGCTAGAGAGAGTGTGAGGTGGGGGTGGGTTCTTTCAGCAGCAGCAGCAGCAGCAGCAGCAGCAGCAGCAGCAGCAGCAGCAGCAGCAGCAGCAGCAGCAGCCAGAGTCTCAACTGCAGACACTGTGCTGTAGTGTCTGCAGTTGAGACTCTGGCTGCTGCTGCTGCTGCTGCTTCTGCTGCTGCTGCTGCTGCTGCTGCTGCTGCAAGAACCCATCCCCACCCCACACTCTCTCTAGCAGACCCAGAAATAAGACATGTGCAAATCCTGGCCTTCCTGGGGTGCCACTGTCTACAAGTTGAGATCCTGACTGGCATGTCTCTGGGTGAGTGCTGCTGCTCGTGCAGCACCCGCCCGCCTGTCCGCCCAACAACCTGCTCCTTCTCTGCCACCTGCTGATGTCTGCTTCTGCTGAAAGATTCCCCCCCCCCTTGCAGACCCAGAAATAAGACACGTGCAAATCCTGCCCTTCCTGGGGTGTTGCTGTCTGCAAGTTGAGAGCCTGTCTGGCATGTCTCTGGGTGGGTGCTGCTGCTGATGCCTGACTGCCCACCTGCTCCTTCTCTGCCACCTGCTGATGCTGAAAGAACCCCCCCCCCTCTCTCTGGCAAACCCATAAACAAGACATGTCCTCAGGAGGGTAATTCTGTGGTAGCCTTCTAACTTGCTCCATTACCTAACAATTGTTATGGTCAGAATATTTTCCTGATATTTCCTTATAAATATTTCCTTCTTAGTTTTAATCACATTACTTCTTTCCCCACCCTCAGTAGTCATAGCAATTGGTTCTTATCCTGATTATTGAAGTCTTTCACATATTTGAAAACTGTTATGTCTTCTCCCAGACTCCTCTTCTCTAAGCTAAACATTCCCTATTCATTCAGTTCCTACAACTATGGGATAGAGGTGTGCACCAGGGACCCAAGTCATTTTTTGTTTTCATTTGAGTTATTTAAATATTTCATTTTCCTCTGGGAGGGAATTCCAGAGTCACAACCTGGCCTCTGAGAATGCCCGTTTCATTGTGGTCCCCTGCCTAACATGGGGGACCTCCAGGAAGGCACCCCTGGTAGACCGCAGGGATCACTCTGAGACACGGAGGGTGAGGCAGTCCCAGAGGTATGAGGGGCCGAGACCGTGTAGGGCTTTATAGATCAAAACTAACACCTTGAATCTGGCCCGGTACGCTATAGGTAGAGCATGTTGCAGTAGTCCAGCCTCGAGGTGATGAAGGCATGGATGAGAGTGGCCAGGTCGGGCCCAGAGATGTATGGACGGAGCCTTCATACTAGATACAACTGGCAGAAAGTGGCTTTAGCCACCAACTCCACCTGCCCATCCAGATGGAGGTCTGAATCCAACGCCACCCCCAGACTCCGAACCTGCTGGGCTACAGGAGGCCAGACCCCCCACTCCCCCCCACCAGAGTAGCCAGCACCTCCCTCACCCTTCCCATCACCATCACCTCTGTCTTATTGGGATAAAGTTTCAGTCTGCTCTGCCGCATCCAATCTGCCATGGCCTCCAAACATTGGGAAAGTATCGAGACAGCAGGACCTGGGTCAGTTGAAAACAAGAGGTACAGCTGAGTATCATCAGCATATTGGTGACATCGTACCCCAAATCCTCTCACGATCTCCCCCAGGGGCTGTTTATATACATTAAATAGTAACAGAAACAGGATCGAACCCTGTGGAACGTCACAGGTCAAGGTCCAGGGGCTTGATGTTTCAGCCCCCAACACCACCTGCTGCCTTCTCCCCAAGAGGAATGAGCGGAACCACCCAAGGATGGTCCTGTACAGACCCCCCAGGTCTCGCAGCCATCTCAACAGCAGCCCATGGTCCACGGTGTCAAAAGCGGCTGAGAGATCTAGCAGGATTAGAAATGTTGAACATCCTGCGTTCATCTCCTGGCGGAGATCATCCACCAAGGTCACCAACGTTGTCTCAGTACCATAGTTGGGGTGGAACCCAGACTGAAAAGGGTCAAGGAAAGTGATACTATCCGATAATAATGAAAAAAAAAATGCACACCCCCATGATGGGGCCCAAATCTGGTCACATTAGTCCAGATTAGATTTGGCAAGTGCTGAGTAAAGCATAACACTTATATACCTTCTATTTATTTTTTTGAATTTATAACCCACCTTATCCAATGGCTTATGGCAGGGGTGGGGAACCTCAGGCCCGGGGGACAAATGCAGCCTGCTGCAAGGTTTTTTTTTTATTTGGCCCCTTTCCACTTCCTGGATCTGGCCCCTCAATTTCTCACCTCCAACCACTGAAAAATTGAGTTCAAGGGAAGGGAGCAGAGATGAGGGCATGCACACAAGGATAGGAGACTGGTCCATGGCCCAAATCCATTATTTGTGTCCTCCTTTCCTTGAGTGCATCCCTTAAGCACCTCCACCCCAACTTCTGTGCGGCTCTCAGAGCTTGTGCAAGCTTTCAAAGTGACCCCCAGGAGGGAAAAGGTTCCCTACCCCTGGTTTATGGCAAGGAACAACAGATTAAAAGAAAACAAGAAGTATAGGTAAATACAAAATACATATGAAACCCCCTTAAATATCCCAAAATTCTCCTCCTCATCAACTATCCCCATCTGCCAAAAGCTTGGCAAAATAAAAAGAGTCTTACCCCACTTCTGGAAGATGAGCAGGCTTGGGCTTTGACGAACCTGCAGGAGGACTGTTGCCATGACTGTTGAGCAGCCACTCTATGAGCACTTACTTTGCAAGCTTTCTACACTGATGATATTTGAAAGAGAGTTTTCCTGGTTGACGTCAGAAATCATGATGAATTTAGGGGAAGAGGTGGTCTTTTGGATAGGTGGGGACCAGGTTGCTTAGGGATACACTAATATTTTATATTGGATACAGTGCATTTCCTAATACATCCCAAAATGACATCTTGAATTTTTTTTGCAATAGCATCACATTGTTATCTATTTAGTTTCTGATACATTGTAATGTGTCGCCAACTCAGTATGAGCCATTATGGAAAGATATGGGAGAATCCATCTCATTTCCAGGATCCACTGGCATCATTACCCAATCTTTGCTCCAAGGCTGATTGCCTACCTAGAAGGACACAGCAATCCTGGTTTTAGTTTAATTTCTGCCTCTCAGAAAGCTTCCAAACAAGACCAGAGCTCCACCTGCTCCAGTTAATCAGCTTTCTTTTAAATTCACAAAAAGGTTGCCTTATGTTCTTATGGGGAGCTAAACTTGTTGGAAGGTATTAGTTTTGCTAGCCCTTGGTAATGCTTTCATAATCGCTGAGAGGTTTTTTCCAACTCCAGCCACAAAAGCCCCAATTAGGACTGATACCAGATATCATAAAGGAAATCAGATATAGGAACTGGCATTTGTGGTACATGAGCAGAGGAAGATTGCCAAAGCTTTGCATTAAAAGTAAGATAATAATGATAGTACTCTTGGGGTGTGTATGTCATTTTTGTTATATTAATAATGAAAACGAAATTTGTTGAAAATGACCAAAAATAAAATCAAGAAACAATAATGAAAGTCGTAATTGATTTAAACAGTGTTGAACTCTTGAACTTGGCCTGCGGTGGGAGGGGAAGGACCTGATGGATGTAATCGCTGGTCAACAAGCAATGCAAGCAGGTCCCAGGCAGTTGAATGGCACCCTGTGATTACTCAATGCTTCCTGCCTCCCAGAACCAATCAGGGTAGCTCTGGGGGAGGGCACTGCAACCCTTTATGATACAGGGCTGGACTGCTTGACTCTGGTTCTGTTTTAGCTATTGCTCTGTCAGAGAGCATCTGCAGAATCCACTGGTGCTTGCACTAAAAATCCCCCCTCCCCCCATATATATCCCTACCACCATATGTTTCCAATCCTTATTCCTTACCCTTACATTTTATTTTTTCCCTTCCCCTGCCTGTCTCCCCCTGTACACAGACAGACAGACAGACAGACAGACAGAGGGATAGAGATTATATATAAACACACACACACACACACACACACACACACACACACACACACACACACTAGATGATAGATATAGTAGACATATCTCAGTTTTCCTTTTCCCTTCCCCTGTCTGTCTCCCCCTAGATATTTTTAGACGTTACGAGATCACATTCAACCACAGTGAACCATGGTCAATCCTGCAGCGTGGCCAAAGCGCCCTGAATGTCTGTTTCACGGGCGCCAGATGTTCACCACAGTCAATCCCCACCAGGGGTCAAAATCAAACATGTTTCCGGAGCTCCGGCCTGGACCATCTCCGAAAGCATGGTCAATGTGATTCCCATTGGCAAACAAGAAAAAGTAACGTCCGAACTGCAACCACCTGCCGGAATCAAGCAAAATGATTCCCAGCCGGGGACAAAGCACGCAGTGTTGCTGACAGGCAACCAGCAACAACACAGGCCGTGGAGGGAGATTTAAAGGGCACACAGTAGCAGGGGGACGTGGCGGGATGGAGCGAGGTGGAGGGGAGAGGAGAACAGAGGGCGAGAGAGCAAGGCAGGAGGATGAGGTGGAGGAAGCAGTGGAGGCGCAGGTGGAGGAGGAGGTAGTGCTGCACCTGCAGGCAGTGGAAGGACAGCAGCAGCAGCAGCAGCAGCAGCTGGGATAGGCAGACCCGGAGACGGCAACTGGACTGGGGGAAGAGGCACCCTGGAAACGGGTAAGGGGAATGAATGGAGGGGGACCCGGTGGCACAGGGGCATCAAGGGGGGCGGCCCGGGCAGCAGGAGGGGGAGAAGGGGTGGGGCCATGGGACAGGGGCAATGGCCCACAGACATGTAAACAGGTCCGGGATCCCAAGCCCCCAGAGGAGACAGGCGCTGGCCAGGGGGCAGAAGAGGAGGACCCGGAGGGCCCACGTGGGAGAAGGCCACACAGCCAAGGGGGACAATGGGGGCACAGGGTAACACAGGACTTAATCCGCATCTGGGGGACCCTGGAGCATCAACTGGAGCTCGCGGTCAATCAGCAGAATGAGCATGACTTCTGGTAGATCGGGTGGGGCATGGAGGCAGCAAGACATCACAGGACCATGGCCCAGTACCGCTCAAAGGTGAAGGAGCTAAAGAAGGGGGTACAAGGCCATCCGGGACAACAATTGGTGGTCTGGATATGGAGCCAGGACCTCCCCCTACTTCGATGCCCTGGACCGCATACTCCATATGAAGGGCTCCATCATCACCCTGCACCTCATGGGGAGCGCCGTGGCCCAGGTCAGGGAACGGACTGAGGTACCCCTGCCTCTTGCCACCCCCAGCGAGGACACCGGTTCCAGGGCTCCCGCCCCCCAGGAGGAATGCCCAGGGACCTCAGGGACCCGCAGGCCCACCACAAGCACCATCCCCAGCAGCCCCCACCCCCTGTCCTGACTGGGAGACTCCGAGGCTGGCACACTGGTCACCCTCAGTCAGTGGACACAGGGGGACCCCAGAAACACCAAGGGACCAGCCTCGGAGGGCTCTGAGATGGACATCGAAGGTAAGCACATGGGTGGAAGGGGGCCAGACTGGAGGGAAGGGTTGAGGGGGAGGGAGGGGGACACACAGGGCACAGGGCCACCCCAGCCACCCCGGACACCCCAGAACATGGGAAGGGAGCCCAGGGGGCTGCTGGGGGAAAAGGGAAGCCCACCCCCACCCAACCCCTCCCAAATCCCCACAGGGCATGGCACACCAAGGTGGAGCTGGCGGCGCTGTCTGGTGTGTGGTCCCGCTCTGATGTGCAGTTGGGGCTCGTTGCGCAGGATCCCTTCGAGGCGTACTACCTGGTCCCCCACCACATGTCTGTGGTGGGCTACCATCAGATCATGATTCAGTGGCCGCACCTCATTCAACTGGCATGTCACCCGTCCCCGGGCCCCTTAGTTGCCCTCTGCAGCTGGCTGTGAGGCCCCCTGTGCCTACCGTGCCCTGGTTGGTGGCCCCACGGTGAGCTCCCACCTCCTCCCTGTGGGCCACTCCCTACTTCCTCCATGATGTACCGGCCTTGCACCTGTGCTGCCTGTTTCCTGGGGTTCCACTGCCCCTGCCTGTGGCTCTGGAACCCCTCCACCACCCTGTTTGTGTCTGCAACCGGTGCTCCCCTTCGTGACTGCCTTCTCCTGTGGCCGAGTCCTGCTCTCCGTGCCTCCACCCAGCTCCCCAGGTTGCTGCTGACCTTCCTCATCCGCCATTGCTCCCTCCTGTTCCCTTGACCACCACCCCCTTGCTATTCCCAAAGTTCCAGTTATGTCCCTTCTATGCCCGCCTGAGGGCCACCCCCTATCCCCGCCTCGAAGCCACTACAGATTGGTCCTGTAAAGCTAGAAGCTTTGCAGTAATATTTGTTATTAACACAAATGAAAATGACACATTTTAATGAAAACATGCCATTTGCACATGCAGAGTTATCTTTTATTATTATTATTTACACAATGAAACAAACAAAAACCGGTAGAGGCCTTTATTAAACTCCTCAGAAACAAGGGTGTGGGGGACTGTACATGACAACAAAAATGAATGATGTGACTTCTGCACACACCCTAATATGGGCAAATCCTGTTTTTTAGTAGGGAAACTCTACTAAACCTGTAGAGAAACTCTACTAAACTCTTTTAAACTCTACTCACCCTGCAAGCCCACTTAACAATTTCTTGAAGTTCTGCTTAAGATGAAGTTCTGCTCAGTCAAACTCTAGTTAAGTAGACGCCACTGTAGTCACAAAGCTATCATAGTTGAAATTCAGCATTGATTCTGCATTTCACATAAAGGAGACCATTTAGGTCAGTGGTTCACAAACCTTTTGGAATCATGTCTCTCCCCCCCCCCCCCATGTGTTTGATAATTATTTTCCATTTTCATGCCACTCTTTTCCGCAAAGGACTCAAAGCAGCTAAAAAAGAAAGTAAAAACACAATATAACACAATAGACACCATATCCAAAAAACTCTAAGCCAACACCCAGCTACCCTTAAGAGGCCAGGCCTTTGGTGAGGGAGATGGGTGAAGGGTGGGAGCGGTGTGGGTTAGGGAGGGCGGTGGGTTTTTTTTCTATATTTTTATGCCATCCCTTTTATTTATAGTATGTATTTTATACGTGTGGTTTTTATTGATGTTTTAATTTTTGTAAGCCACCTCGAGGTGCATAAGCAGGAGAGGCAGGGTATAAATGATGGATAAATAAAATTTTTTTTTTAAAAAATACATACAATTGGAAAATACAATTTAAAATCAAATTATATTTTACAACCTACCATTCTTCCCAAGCTTATACTCCCCTCTCACTGGGGGTGGGGTGGGGTGGGGAGTCCTGACATAACCTCCCTCCTCCCTTTCCCATACAGTTATTAAGACCCCTCCCCCAACCAATCACACATGTATTCACTTTGGTCTCTCTTTCCCCTTCTGTTGTCCCCATGCCCCTCTTCTTTGTGCGAAATCACTCTTTCCCTAGTCACACTAATATTTGAATCTTCACCCTAGCACAATGTGGAGCTGGGTATTATGCTACATGTGGTCCTTTGTGTCCCCCTCAAAATCCTTGCATGCCTTGCTCGGCACCATCTTTGAAAAGGGCTGAGCATGCTCAGAAAGCACCATTCAAGCCCTTTATGAGCATGCTCAGTTGTGTGTGTGTGTGTGGGGGGGTCTTTTACTTTCAAATGTACAAGCCAGGAAGAGGCCACACATTGTGTGAGAGCTCTCCAGAAGGTAAGTAACCCACTCCTGCCCCCCTACGAGGCCCCCACCCTTCCTAAGCACACCACCTCAACCCCCTGCTAGGTCACCCACTAGGTCCCCACCCTCGAGTCTTCATAGCCTCCTCTGTCCTATTCCCTTCCCAGCCAGTGAGGACTAGGAGGGAGGAACAGGGGCATAGCATTGGCCTCCGGCCCCCATTTTCCTGCCCTCTGTCCCCCTTCCCTACACTCAGTTGAGATTTGGCTGACGTCTTACATTCTGGGGCCCTTCCTGAGAACTTTGGAACTCAGGAAATCAAGGCCAAATGCACTAGTCCTTGGTGTTTTCTGAGGAAAACCGAGGACTGGGTTTCAGCACAAGTATAATGTACTTCCAGAGGCCCACCCCCATCAGAAAGTGTACCTCCAGTTCTGCACCAGCTGCAGTCTCCAAACAATCTTCAAGGGCAGCTCTATGTAAAGTGCATTTCAATAGCCTCACCTAAAGGTTTCAAAAACATGCATAACAGTGGCCAAGTCCAAATCTGATAGAAAAGTCTGCTGCCTCCTCACCAGGAGCACACCAAGGCTGGACCCTATCAATAATAGGTGTCTGTATCCCCCTACCCACTCAGGTCATAGGGCCAGCCAACCATTGTCACTTCAGTTTTGTCTAGATATATCTTGATTGGCTCACCCACATCCTGAACCCAATGGCAGCCAATCACTGCTTCCTCCTCTTCTCTCTTCACTGGCTCCCCATTCCTGAACGTATCCTGTTTAAACTCTTGGTTTTCACATTCAAAACACTGCACAACCAAGCTCCCCCTTACCTCTCAGACCTAATCTCCCTACGCACTCCTGCACACACATCTAGATGTGTATAAGAGACAGCCTCAAGACCCACCTTTTCCTCGCCACCTTCCCCAATGCCTGCTAGTCGTTCCCCGTATGCTTACTGTCTGCCGTCCTCTGCAGACTGCTTCAACCATCCTGATTGTAACCAAGCCAAGCACATGCACCTGAGACTTCACATCGGCTTGAATGTTTGTTTGTCTTCTCCCCTGTCTCTCTCACTGTCCCCCCTCCCTGTCTCCCCCTCCTTGTCTTTTAGATCATTGCTTCCCAAACTGTGGTCCGCGGAACCCTGGGGAGTCCATGATGCACCCCCAGGGGGTCCGCGGGCCTCCTCTTGCGTCCTGCTGGGGTGTGTGTGGTTTTTTTTGTGTTGCTCAGCCACATGGCATGGTGACTGGGCTCGGTGTCGGCATGGCACAGACTGTGAGCTCAGCCACTGACACAAGTGGAAGAAGTTTTAGGCACTTCTGCCCTCAGCAATCCCTTCAAAGGAGTGGGTTTAAAAAATGAGCAGGTTCAGGCTGCAAGCGGGCAGTGGGCGTGAACTTTGCAGTGTGGCTTGCCTCGTTCCTGGGAGGGGTGTCTGTCTGCAAGCCCAACCCAACAAACCTGGGGCTGCAGCGTGCAGCCTGTCAGGGGAGAGACAGCTTCCCTCCCACCCTACTTAACCAGATGAGCCAGCAGCAATCCACAGAAAGTTGTAGCAGCAAGGAGCCACATCCTCCTGGAGATGGACCTGCTGCGGCTGCGGCTGCTGGGCTGGGCTGCGGGACATCAGCATCACCTGCCCGCTACCCACCTCCCTGGCACCATGTGACAGTGGCAGAGCAGAGGAGGGGGCAGCTGGGGGGGTTTTCACTCTGACTCTCCTCTAGCGTTGGAGGGAGCCGGGCGGCAGGCCTGTATGAGGGGGGCGGAGGCAGGAATTAACATGGAGAAGGGTGGCTGGGGATAAATCATACTGGGGTAGGCAGGGAGGAAAATTAACATGGAGAAGGGATGGCCGGGGAGAAATCATGCTGGGGTATGAAAGGGGGAAATTAACATGGAGAAGGGATGGCTGTTGATTGGAGGGTAGTAAGATGCTGGCAAACATTGCTGTTGGCTTGATCTTCTCTTCTGCATTGTCCTCTTAGGCTGGTGAATTGATACCATGGACTGGTGGCTAAAGAAAATGAGGCTCACAGGGCAGGAAGAACAGGTAGCAAGCTTGCCAGATAAGGAAGAGCAGACAGAAATAATTCATGAAGTTCCTAGCAACAGTCGAAAACATCAAAGTAGTGATTCTTTGGAGGCATCTGTAGCGCGTAGAAAAGTTAGGCACTATGACCCAAACTACATAAAAATGGGTTTCACGTCTACTGGTATGGCTGAAGAGCCACGTCCACAGTGTGTTCTATGTAATGAGGTGCTGTTGAATGAGAGTATGAAACCAGCTAATCTTCGTAATTACAAGCATTTCGTTACAAGCATTTTTTCACAAATGCTTACATTCATATTTGTTGTAGTTTGCAAATTTAGGGGTGTGACATGAAAATATAGGGGTGTGTCTTATGCAAATTTATGTAAATTTGATGGGGTCTGCAGATCATTGGGAAATTTGAAAAGGGGTACTTGGTCACAAAAAGTTTGGGAACCACTGTTTTAGATTGTAAGCCACAGGCAGGGACCTTGTCTATTGTATGTTTCTTTACAGCACTAAGCTCATGACTGGCATTATATAAATGTTTATAATAATAATAATAATAATAATAATAATAATAATAATGCCCTGAGGTCACTTCTACACATGACAAAAATGGGTTCTTATAAGCACTCGAGATAATACCGGGTGTTATAAATGCTGGAGTTTTGTCCCCCTTTTATATAGTGAGATCTCGCAGCCTTGTAAGAGTCATATTTGGTGGGTCTTACAAGGCTGTGAGATATCTCTGCATAAAAGAGAATAGTACATTGACACATGAGAAAACTCCAGAATTTATAACACCCGGTATTATCTGGAGCACTCATAAGAACCCATTTTTGTCATGTGTAAAAGCAGCCTGAGACTGCAGGATCTGGGTCAGGTAAAAGAGAGACAGAGAGTGCTGGGTGTCATCAGCATACTGATGGTACTACGTCCCAAATGTGTGTATAATCTCACCTAGTGGCCTTAAATACACATTGAACAGGAGAGGAGACAGAATAGAATGTATGTGGTCACTTCACCTATATAGGACACTTGCAGGTCTCTTAAAGTCAGTGTTTTGCGGTGGTGGGGATCTGGTCCCTGGTTGCGGGTGGATGGGAAGGTTCATTATCCCTAATCTGTAGCATTCTTGCTGACCTTATCGGACATCTTAAGTAGTAACAATTTTAGTTTAGGAGGGGGGAGAAAAAGTAGGGCTGAAACTCAGCCCTTAGAAAACTTTGGAATCCACTGGGGATTCTGGTCCTTGGTTCTGAATTTCCAAAGTTCTGAGTACCATGGCCGGTCCCTGGAAAACTTTGGAAGCCTTCATCAAGTGCTGTCACCATTGCGCATGTAGAATGATCCCAAAGAGTTGATGACACACACACACCCCAGCTTGTAGGAAATGAAACTTGGTTCCATATTTGGTGGAAAGGGGGTATAGAAGGTGATGGATAAACCAGATGGCAAGTTTTGATTGGCTCTCAGGGGTCTTCTAGCACACCCCCTCCAGAAGGGGAAGGGACCACTTAGGATGGTCCGCCCTCGGAGGCTGATGGAGCCCCAGCGGTTCCAAGAGGTCCTGAGGGAGTTAACCCTGGACGTGGACGGCCACTCTGTGGATGAGCTGGTTCAGCATTGGAACAACTTGCTGGAGGAGGCCATTGGCAGGGTGGCTCCGAGATGCCTTCAGCCTTGGTCTCATCACCACAGGGCCCCTTGGTTTACTGAGCGGGTAGGCAGGAGGCTAGAGCGACGCTGGCGTCAGACTCGATCTGACTCTGACCGTCTTCTCCATAGGGCCCATTTGCGGTCCTATGTTGAGGCTGTGAGGATGGCAAGGAAGGAGTTCCTTGCTGTCCTCATAGTGTCTGTGAAGTCACGCCCGGCAGAGCTGTTTCGGGTTGTGCGGGGGCTGGTTAGTCCGGCCTCCCTCCGCCTTGATGGGGACATGTCCCAGGCCCGCTGTGAGGAGTTTGTCAACTACTTCGCAGACAAGATTGCTCGGATTCAGACCAACTTTGACGCTGGATTCATGGCAGTAGGGGAAGAGCGCGGGGGGATGGAGGTTCCATCTGGTCCAGCTTCATGGGGTGAGTTTCAGGAAGTGACATCGGCCGATGCGGTGGGTGTCCTGGCATCTGTGAGGGCCACGTGTTGTGAACTGGACCCGTGCCCGTCCTGGTTAGTGAAAGCTTCCAGGGAGACGCTGGGAACGGTGCTGGCAAGGGTAGTGAATGCGTCCTTTTGGCAGGGGAGGTTGTCGCCCTGCCTTAAAGAGGCTGTGGTGCACGCCCTGCTGAAAAAACCATCTTTGGACATGGATGCACTCGCCAGTTACCGACCTGTCTCTAACCTTCCCTTTTTAGGGAAGGTTATTGAGCGGGCAGTGGTGCTCCAGCTCCAGGTGCATCTGAACGATATCGGCTTCCTAGACCCTTTTCAATCTGGGTTCCGCCCTGGCTATGGCACCGAGACGGCGTTGGTGGCCTGGGTTGACGACCTCCACCGGGAGATGGATGCAGGATGTTCAACATTTCTCATCCTGCTAGATCTCTCGGCCGCTTTTGATACCGTGGACCATGGGCTGCTGCTGAGGCGACTGCGTGACCTGGGGGGTCTGGACGGGACCGTTCTTGAATGGTTCCACTCATTCCTCTCAGGGAGGAGCCAACGGGTAGTGTTGGGGGAGGAGACATCGTGCCCCCGCGCTTTACCGTGTGGCGTTCCGCAGGGTTCGATCTTGTCTCCGTTGTTGTTTAACATCTACATGCAGCCCTTGGGGGAGGTTGTGAGAAGGTTCGGGGTGCGATGTCACCAGTATGCTGATGATACTCAGCTGTACCTCTCTTTTTCTACTGACCCAGACCCTGCTATCTCGTTGCTTTCCCAATGTTTGGAGGCCGTGGCGGAGTGGATGCGGCTGAGCAGACTGAAGCTTAACCCCGACAAGACGGAGGTGATGTTGGTGGGGAGAGCGAAGGGGGTGGTGGCCCCCCTGGTTGGGGGGGTTCGCCCTCCTGTAGCTCTGCAGGTTCGGAGTCTGGGGGTGATATTGGACGCAGATCTGCGTCTGGAGCGGCAGGTGGAGGCAGTCGCTAAGGCTGCCTTCCGCCAGCTATATCTAGTACGTAGGCTGCGTCCGTTTGTCTCCGGCCCGGACCTGGCCTCCCTCATCCATGCCTTCGTCACCTCGAGGCTCGACTACTGCAACGCGCTCTACGTGGGGCTTCCCTTGTTCTTGGTTCGGAGGCTGCAGCTGGTGCAGAATGCGGCGGCTCGTCTTCTTACGGGGACGGGCCGCCGGGAGCATATTACACCGGTGCTCCGAGCTCTGCACTGGCTGCCGATAGCGTGCCGAGCCAAGTTCAAGGTGCTGGTGATGGTTTATAAAGCCCTACACGGTCTCGGCCCCTCATACCTTAGGGACCGCCTCGCCCTCCGCGCCCCAGAGCGGCTCCTGCGGTCTGCCGGGGGTGCCTTCCTGGAGGTCCCCCGTGTTAAGCGGGGGGCCACGATGGAGAGGGCATTCTCGGTAGTGGGACCGCGGCTGTGGAACTCCCTTCCGGAGGAAGCTCGCCTGGCCCCTAGCCTGTTAACATTCCGGCGAAACTGTAAGACCTGGCTGTTCGCCCAGGCCTTTGGGAGGGAGGGTGAGTAGGGTGGGGGGGGTTAGTTCCCCCACCTATTTTTGGTTTTTAGACTGTATCTTAGCCCTGTTTTAATATTTTATAATATTTATGATAATTTTTAACTGATTTTATTGTGTTTTAATGCTTGGAAGCCCCCCCAAACTGCATGGCAGGAGGGGCGGGATAAAAATTTATAAAATAAATAAAAATTAATAAATAATAAAATAAAAGTGACTGCACAGCCATTTGCCATTTTCTTTGGTGAATGTGGCTGTGTGAGCTACACTGCTGATCTGTAAGTAATGGTCTTGAGGAGGGAGGGGTTCATGGCATGGCATGGCATATGAAGGCACGGCATGGCCTGTCTATAGTAGCAATGCTGGAGGATGGGGGTCAGTTGTTTCCAGTGCCATGTCATGATTCTTTTTTTAAAAAAATTAAAAGTAAGTGCGTGCCACACTGCTGCCACCTGCTGCTTGGCAGGCACCATGGAGACCAGAGGGATCTCTGTCTTCCTCCATTTCCCCTGGCTCGGGCTGTCCAAGTTACCTGTGCCAGACCAATGTCATGGATTTTTAAAAAATAAGTGGGTGCCACTGCTGCCTACTGCTTGCACTGCTTGACACTATGGTAGCCAGAGGGATCTGCCTAGCTCCACTTCCCTGACCTGGACTGTCCACATACTAGGGGCAATGCCGGGGGTTTCCACAAGTGTCAAATATACTTAATGTCCTGCTGGATCTATCTGTGGCTTTCAACACCATGCATAATGAGATCCTGGTTATCCGCCTTCGGGACCTGGCTGGTACGTAGCCTTACGATGGTTCTGCTCATACTTGGTGGATAGATCACAGCAGGGGATACTAGGAAACTGTACATCATCCCTAGGAGGCCTCTTGTGTGGGGTCCCGCAGGGTTCCATTCTGTTCCCTCTCTTATTCAACGTGAAGCTGCTGGGGGAGAGCGTGCACAGCTGGAGAGTCTGCTGTCATCCGTATGTGCATGATACCCAGATGTATTGATCATTTTCAGCTGACTCAGGCCCTGCAGTCTCATTGCTGTCCCAATGTTTGGCTCCTGTGGGTGATTGGATGAGGTCTAGCTGATTGAAGCTCAATCCTGACAATATGGAGATGATGTTAGTGGGTGGGATCAGAGGACTGGGGGAGGGGAAAACTCCTGGTATTGTGGGGGTGTCCATCCTCAATTACTTCCATCTGTGCAGAGCCTGGGGTGCTTCTGGATGTGCAGCTGTATCTGGATTTGCAGGTGTCAGCTGTGGCCAGGGGCACCTTTTGCCAATTGCATCTGGTGAAGAGGCTCCGTCCATATGTCTCAGACTCCAATCTTGTCACTGTCATCCATGCATTCTTCACCATGAGACTGGACTATTGAAATGTGCTTTATGTGGGATTGCCTTTGGTGATGGTCCAGAAGCTGTAGTAAGTGAAAAATTCAGCAGCCCAACTCCTTACAGGGATGGGCTGCAGGGAGCATATAAGTCCTGTGCTCCAGGCATTGCACTGGCCACCTATTGCTTCCGGGCCTGATTCTAGGTGCTAGTTTTGACTTGTAAAGCCCTACACAGCCTAGGCCTTTCTTTTTATTTATTGACTTTATTACGGCTGAAGCCAGAAAGAAATTGTACAGATAATACAAATAATACAAAAGTCACAAATAATCAACCAAATACAAAGCCATAATGAAATAACACAGGGAGATATAATCCCACTACAGAGGGAAAAGAACATCCTACCTACTGCCCCATTTGCCCTTTTATGGGCAGAGTTGAAATTTCAAAAAACGTGCGCGTTGATCGAATGCAAGCACTAGGAAGCGCGCCACTGCCTTAGTAATACTGGGATCCACATCTGCCAATGCTAAACAAAGCAAATGGTGTTCGGTCCTGCCCGGAAACTTTTGGAGAAAAAATGCCAAAAGGGAAGCCCTGATTTTGTCATATAAATGACAGCCCAAGAGCAGATGTTGCGATGTTTCAACTACTTGGGCATCAAAGGGACAGAGCCTCTGTGAAAATTCTATCGCCCGAAAGCGTCCTTCCAAAAGAGCTGTAGGCAGGGCATTAAACCTGGCACACATAAAGAGGTATTTGCCTCTGGCCGTAATGCCAGATACTAGATATGCTGCCATACCTAACCGGGGGGGAGGAAATAGGAGCAAATCACGAAGATGTATGGAGCTCCTAATGGCC
>QEPC01004656.1:1802114-1817677 GCA_003113815.1 Sphenodon punctatus | reverse complement strand
ATATGGGATGGGGGGAATCACAAACAACACAAGGTTTCCGTTTAAGGTTTAAGTTTCATTTCAGTACAAAACTGAAATGAAATTTAAAGTAATCTAATAATCCTACTCTAAATGAAAAAAAACAGGGGAAGGGAAGGGAATTTGGGATGGAATATATGGGAGAGGGAAAGGATTCAATGGAGGGGGGAGGGAGGAAAGAAGATTCAACACAGGGAGGGGTAAAAAAAAAAATAACCACTAAATCTATCTAAGCTAAGCTAAATAAATGAATGAGAATATGGGGGTAGATGGGTTGGATGGGTAAAATGGGAGGAGGATTGCAATGGATTGGAGAGCTGGGAAATGCTGGGAGAGGGAACCTTCTGAAACGTCTGCTGTTCAGGAACAGTGACTAGCTCAGAGGTGTTGGGAAGGGGGGAGCCAGATAGTTTCGTTTCTTGCAAACCTCTCCACCCCTGGTGCCTGGAAGTTTGCTCCTCAGTAACTACCCCTCCCTGTCACATTTGACGTTCCAGTGAACCTTTTTTTGTCACCCAAACTCACCCAAACGTGATCCGAACTGACCGAACTGTTCGGTCATTCAATGTTCGGAATTGAGTTTGGTTTGGTCAGTTTGTGTTCGGATTCGTGTTCGTGTTCAGGTTTGGTCGTCCAAACAGGCCGAGTTCTGGCTGAACGCCGAACTTCCAAACCGTGTTTGCCCATCCCTACCGGGTATTGGGAGGGTTCGGACAGCACCTCAGCAGCAGCAACCCAAATTGAGGAGGAGCCCCGTCCCAAAACTTCCCTGGCATGGGATGGCGTGTGCCACTGCAGCATCAATCCATGTCCAGGGCAGCTCAGAGAATCCCAGCAGCGGAAGGTTCACCTTTGTAAAAAGCAACTGCTCCACCAACTTGGCCCCCAGTCTCAGGCGGTGTGGCAAGCAAACGTGTCCCACCATGGAGAACACCCACTCGCTGGGGACACTGGTTGGTGGGCAGGACAAGAGACCCTTGGCCACTTTGGACAGGGCCAGCCACACATTGGTCTTGCCGGCCGAGTAGGCCAAGGGGTCGCTGCTGGGTTCTATTATGGGGGGAGGGGTAAAGGATGAGACACGGAGATGGAGGGAGTAAGGGAAGGAGGCGGGGGCCCGGCAGGCTTTTCTCTCCTTGGCAATGACCTTGGGTAAGAGTAATCCCTCAGGGTCTTGTGTGGGCTTTCCCTCCAAACTTGGGGGCGGGAAACCCGACTTATCACAGGAATGGAGAGGTAGCCACTGGCCAGGAGGGATAAGGGGAGACGTACAAACATAAACAAGGATACTTACAATCTCCGCAGGTTCCCAAGCAATGTGTGTGGGTAGGTGAGGGGTAATTGGGATCAAGGGTTCCAAAGGGTGGAGTGAAGAAGGGCTGGAACAGGGGAGAATAGGGGACAGGGAGGAAAGGACTCACAAGAAGGGATGCACGGGGGAAGAGGAACATGGAAGGATGCTGAAGGCTGTTGGGAAGGGAAGGAAGGGACTCAGCTTCAGACACACTCCAGACCAGGGTTGAGGTGGGGTACAAGGGCACAAATACAAAACAGGGTTCAATACAAGACAAAAGATTCACACAAGGCTATCAAGGTAAATTGCTCTGCACAGAAACAAGGGGCCAGCCTCTCTCACAATTACCAGTGGGGTCTTGCTGCCCCGACAGTGCTTTTATAGTTCAGTCTGCTGCATATGTGGTCTGGGCAAGACTGAGGCCCCACCTCCTACGTTGTGCATCACCCCGCCAGCCTCACACTGCATTGGGGTGGAGCTACCATGGGAGTTGTCATGGGGGGTGATTGTACATGCCGAGCCAGCCCTGTCAGTCAGAGCAGCATCTTGAGTGTTTGTACCGGGCTTCTTGACCACCCAGGACCTAACCCGTCGTGTCCACATCATGAGATGCAGTAGCTCTCTACTGCTGCTGAGGCGCTGTTGTACTGTCTCATGTAACTCTGCCTGGGCAAGACCTCCACCAGTGCCCTCATCAACGCTGCCTTCCCTGCTGTGTATGGGCCCATGCTCGACAGAGTGCCCTGCACATATGAGATGCTGCTGCTCACAATAGGGGTGCTGCTGCTGCTCAGCCTGCTGCTGGTGCTGCTACTGCTAGGACTGGGGGCAGGGATAGACCTCGCCGACTGAAAGGGGTGGCTTCTCCCACTCCCACCATCCCCAAGTGTGTCCTGTTGCTGCTGCTGCCGCACACTCTCAAGAGTCCACTCCGCCTGCCGGACCCTCTCCACAAGGTCACCCTTCCAGTGCCCATACAGTGCTGTCTGGCATGCCACGCTGTCCTTGACCCTGGGGTCCAGCATGGTTGACAAAACGTATTCCGCCCACTGCAGGAGCTCATCAAACCGCGCCTTCATCCCTGCCTTCAGGTGCCACACCAGGGCAACTGCCTTATCCGTCAGCTTCCTGCCCTGAGGACCACAATCCCACCCCTGAAGAATCTCCTCCAGCCTCCTGAGGAGACTCTGCACCAGAGGGGTCACCTGGCTGATGGTGGCCATGGAGGAGCTGATGGTGTCCGTCATGGCCAGGAATGGTCTGAGCAAGAAGATTCTGTGAGCCAGGATCTTCCATCCACCCCATCGTACCCTGGAGGTGCCCCGCTGTCCCTCACCAGTTGAACCTGATGCAAGACGGCTTTCTGCTTGAGAAGCCGCTCAAGCATCAGGAGCGTTGAATTCCACTGGGTGGACACATCCTGCACCAGCTGGTGCACTGGGGAGCCTTGCGCGTCCTGCGTTGCTTGGAGGAGGTCGCTGCCCTTCACGCTCCGGTTAAAGAAACCGGTCAGCTTCCTTCCCTGCTCGATCAGGGAGCTGAGGGTGCCTGCCCCAATCACCTTCTTCCCCAAGCCCTGAGCATCCCTAACCACCAGGTGAAGGATGTGTGCGGTCCAAGGGATGCTGGTGAAGCCCCACTCATGGACTGCTCTCAATATGTTGGCCGCGTTGTCCATCACCATGCACCCCTTGGAGAAGAGCGTGCCTGGCGTGACCCGCACCCTCACCATGGTGGTCAGGGTTGCCTCGATGTTCCGAGCGGTGTGGGGGCCGTCCATTACTTCTGCCTGAAGCAGAGTCCACCTATACTCTGCATTGGGACTCCTCCTGCCAGTACCAAACGCTGCCTCTGGGTCCTGCCACCAATGCGCCGTCACTGCCAGGTAGGCATGCTGTGCGTTCCTACTCAACCACAGGTCTGTGGTGAAGTGGACGGTGGCACCCCCATCCCTTGCCAGCTTCTCCCTCACCCACTCCTTTAAATCCCGGTATGGGCTGGCAACATCTGCTGACTTATGGGGGTGCACGAGGGCAGCTTAAACTGGGGGACCAGGAAGCCAATCAGGTGCCTAAAGCCACCGAGAAGGGTTGCCCATCCAGTGCTATCTTTCGTCCAACATGCGCATGGCTTTCTTTTGAAAGCCACGCCTCCCTCTATGTTGTGCAGCTGCCAAGGGACATGGCAGCTGCCCCCAACCCACCATTTCCATGGTGCACTGACACTGCTGCTGCTGTTGCTCCCCCCTAGTAGCGATATTGCTCCTGCTGCTAGAGGAAGCTGTTAGAGCTGGATGCTTACCCGCCCACGGAGGCGGACGACTGGCCGCTGCAGTCAGGAACCTGCTGGCATCCACTGCCTCTGCCTGTGTTCTTAGCAGCACAGTGCTACGGCATCCCTTCAGGTGCCTTGCCTGGCAGTTGTGCCAAGGTTGGTGAGCAACTGCCCACACTTCACCACCTTCTGACACAAAGTGCACTGTGCCTCCCCGGGATTATCCGCCCGCACCAACTTAAAATGCACCCAGACAGAGGATTTTTTTGCCACCCTCCTGCCTTCTGGCCTGCACCAGATGATGCACTTCTGGCAGCGCTGCTGGGAGGGGCAGAACATGGTGGCAACACAGCTCTCAGAGGGACAGCCATTGCCTCAGCACCAGACATCTCCTCCGTAGGACTAGTGTCTGCCTCACTGTCCCCAATCAGAGATATGTCCCCCCACGAAGGGAAGTACTGGGATCCTGAGGCTAATCGACTTCCCACCATGCTGCTGCCACTTTCCCTTTGGTCCGTATAGCTGCTGCTGTTACTGCTGCTGCTACTGCTGCTCCTCTCCCTTCTGCCATTGCCTGGGGAATGGGCCCTGCCTCTAGCAGCCTGATGACAGGATCAGTGGCTAGCTCAGAAGTAGTTGGAAGGGGGGAAGGCAATGACTTTTGTTACTTTCTGCGCCCGCCTTACCACAAGCCCCATTGGCTCTGTGAAGCCTAGCTCGTGGCCAATTGCAGACTGCGAAGCCAGTGGTCTGAGGAAAAGAGGGATGGTGATTGGGCAGGCTGGCTGCTAGTCCAAGCCTCTCACCCCTGGTGGCAGGAAGTCTTTTCCTCAGCTGCCCCCCCCCGCCCCCCGGGCCTGCCAGCCCTGTTTTTCCCGCCCGAACGTGCCTGAACACATCCGAACACGGCCAAACTATTCGGGGCTTCGGGAGTTCGGTTCAGTCATTCAGTTCGGCCGTCCGAACAGGTCGAGTTTGGGGCAAACACCGAACGTCCGAACTGCGTTCACACATCCCTAATTTCAGGACATCGAGTACTTGATCAGGCCACAACTGTGTACCAAATGGTTCCCGATTTTACTGAGTCAATTCAAATATTATACTGTAAGTTGGATGATTTACCTGTTTTTGCAGATATCCTCTTTCAGTTCTAGTTGGAAATAAAAGCTAGAAATATTCTAGGCACTGGAATGGATGCCTTGCAGCCTCTAAGCTCACAGCTCTTATTAAGTATGGTTTATTTGGCTTTCATTAATTACTTTCCTGCCTCACTTTCTGCATTGGTCATCATATAGATTAAATCACAAAGAAATCATGTTTTGTATTCAGTTGTAGAGAGGCAGGGAGTCAAGTATTTGGAATCCTAGCCAGAGTCTAGGGCTCAGTTCCCTGCTCTGACCAGTTCTGGGACAGGTGACGTGGATTCTAAGGTAGGCCTAAGCGCTGGCATATTAGATAACTATTATTATTATTTATTTATTTGGGATGTGACTGCAGGCAAAATATCGATTTCAGTTTCTTTCGGTTTTGGTTCCCCTGTGTCTCGAATCTCCTATTGGTATTGGATCTATTGGTATCAGTTCTTTTTCCCATTGAAGTTAATAGGAAAGAGAACTCTCAGAGACACATGGGAACCCACCCAAAAAAAAACATGGCACCCCCCCACTCCCAGTCACAGTGGGTAGAGATCCAGTACCCCTAACACCCCCACCCGCAGTGGCCCGGCTTTACCCACTCCCAACACCCAGGGCTCCTGTACTATACTTACTGTTGCTGGTTCAGTCCGGAAGGTGGGGGTCATGGCCACCAGCTGGACTGCCAGCTCTGCTACCAGCATCCGGGCCTCCTCCATTGTGTCAGAAGCCGGCTCCGCTGCCAGGCCTATGGACCTTCTCTGCTGTGGGCAGCAGAGATGGCCTGGTGGCCTGGCAGTGGAGCAAGCTCCTGACACCAGCTAGCAGCAGAGGAGGCCCAGCCACCGGAAGTGAAGTCAGCTCCTGGGCCAGGCAGCTGGACCTTCTCTTTCTTCTTACAGGTCTGGAGCTTGAAAACTCTGCTTGATCAACAGTGGTGCTGTACACATGCGCAAAATGGCCACCAAGGCCATTCTGTGCATGTGCATCCCTAATCCAAAATGGAGCCAGAAGTGTCAGCAACATTTTGGAAGAGTATAGCCATTCTTTGCATACATGGGGAGCCAGGGAAGGTTATTGAATGGGTGGTTGCCTGGCAGCTCCAGGCTCATCTTGATATCATTGGATTTCTGGAGACATTCCAGTTGGGCTTCCATCTTGAGTATGCCACAGAGACTACAACTGTAGCTTTGGTCAATGCACCTGGAGACTGACAAGGAGAATTCTGCCCTGTTGATCCTGTTAGATTTTTTAGCACCCTTTGATACTATTGATCATGAGGTGTTGTTGATATGACTGCGGGAACTGGCGGGGTGTGTGGGGTGTGGTGCAGCTCTTGAGCAGTTCTACTCTTCCCTGTTGGGGAGATCCCAGAGAGTGGTGATGTGTGATTGTTCATCGTCTTCTCGGAATCTCCCCTGTGGGGTCCTGCAGGGTTTCATTCTGTCTCCTCTCTCATTCAACGTGTATATGAGGCTGATGGGCAAGGTTATTCAGAGGTATTGGGTGAAGTGTCATCAGTATGCTGATGATGACCAGCTCTACCTCTCTTTTTCATCAAACCCAGGCCCGGTAGTCTTGGTCTTTACCCATTGCCTGGCTGCTGTTGGCAACTGGATGCTGGTGAGCCGACTGAAGCTGAATCCAGACAAGACCAAGATGATGATGGTTCGTTGATCTTGTGGCCTGGAGGGGATTGGGGCCCCTCTTACTGATGGGGTCTGGCTCCCTCTGATCGATCAGGTTCACAGCCTTAGAGAGCTTCCGGACCCTCTGCTGTGCCTGGATTGTCAGGTGGTGGGAGTGGCCAGGAGTTCTTTTCACCAGGTCCATCTGATGAGGAGTCTGTGGCCTTTTCTTTCTGATTCAGATCTAGCCACTGTCATCCATGCTTTCATCACCTTGAGGCTAGATTACTGCAACGCGCTCTATGTGTGGCTGCCCTTCATGACTGTTCGGAAGATGAAGCTGGCACAGAATGCGGCAGCTTACCTCCTGTCAGGGGTGGGTTGCCGGTGCCGCAAGCACATTACACTGGATGATGTCACCTCCTGTAGCACATATCACAGTGTTCTGTAGTCTGCATTGGTTTCCTATAGCTTTCCAGGAACAATTCAAGGTGCTGGTTTTGAACTTTAAAGCTCGAAATGGTCTGGGCCCCACATATCTGAGAGACCACCTATCTTTCCATGTCCCGCTGCAGGGAGTGCCTCTCTGTGGGTACCGTTGGTTAGTCTTGTTCATACAACAAGGGCTTTCAGGGGGACATTCTCAGTTGCTGCCCTGATGCTATGGAACTCCCTTCTCCCAGAGGTTCACTTGAGCCTGAGCTGGAGCATCTTCCAGAGGAAGTGTAAGACTCTTCATAAAGGCATTTGGCAAGCAGGGATAGGGGATGGGGGTTTTTCTGGGTGGGTTGGGGTAGGGTTGTGAGGGGCACTGGAGTGGTGGATGTGGTGTTGGGTAGGTTTGTGGGGGGCAGTGGTATGATTAGGGGTTAGGGGGTTGTAGTCTGTTTTTTGTTGTTTTTAATGTTTTTATACATGTTATTAGCTGCCCTGAACCTTAGGGAAGGACAGGATAGAAATGTAAATAAAATAAATAAATTAAATGGCTTACCAGCAATATTTATATTATGCACACTTTCACTAGCACCGCAGTACCTGCTAAAAAGTAATTGATCAGTCTATTATGAGACTATGTATTTAGAATTGGCATGGTAAGGAAGCATTGTCACAAGGGTTACTATACATATGGTCAATTAAACCACTGTGTTCCCCACAACGTGCCAAAAGCAATTAGGATGATGGTATTGGTAAACTGATCTGAAGAGGATATACTTAATATAGAAACACTGGGTGTTTTTACACACACATTTCTCCTGGATGTTTGCTGCTACATCCTGCACTTTCCATGTGTCTAAATCATTCACCCAGATCAACATCCAGATCTTTGAAGTTCTGGGTAGCACTTCTCCCAGAACTTTTATGTGTAAACAGTTCTCCTGGTAAACTGCTTTGCTCCAGGCAGCTGTGGTCACTTGGTTTCCATGGCAGCCTGTCACATCTACAGCTGCTGTTACTTTAGGCTGCCTCAGGGCAGTGTTTGTGTGAAGAATGCATCTGCAACTTACTTGTGGACTTATAAACCCAGAAGACTGAAAAACCCAGAACTTTAACGTGTGTGTAAAAATGCCCACAGAAATAACCTTAGTCTGGTATTTTGCTTTACTGTGTTTTTCATAACCACATAATTTACTAAATGTATGCTAAAAGCTTGTGTGTTAAGTTTTGATCAGAAAACCAAGTTATAAAACAAAGTGTAAGGAAGCTAATAGCCCACAGGAAAGTAATTTTATTACAGAAATACTAGATTGACTCCATTACCACATGCCCCTTGAAGTTATTTCTTTCCTCAGAAATATTATAGAAGGCCTCTATTAACAGCTCACAATATACATAAAAATTCACATTAAACCCTGTCTGTGCCTAGTATGATACTGTAGTTGCAAGTGTTTTTCTCTAGGCAGTAGAATGATCTTAGCTCTTAAACCTGTCTGATTCCTATTAGAAAAACAACCTCATGTGTGATTTCACAGGGGGTTTTAATTGAGTTTCTTTATTGAATGCAATAATTTATGTATGATCTCTACCACCATTCCCCATGCAAAAATGAGGTCATCTTCCCCAATTCTTTTTTGTTGTCTAGAACAGATTTTTCTACCAACCTGCTCTCTTGGAAATAAAAGTAGGATTTACACCTCTGGAGAAGCTTAAAAATTACAAACACTTATCTTGTTCACATGCAGCACAAATATACTAGCCTTAGGACTTACTTTCTTCAGTTGAGGAAATAGGATGATGTGCTGTATCTCAGAAACGAGTGACCTGATCCTGTTCTCATTAGAGCCTTATTGTTGTATTGACTTTCAAGGATGAGCTGTTACTGTCTAAGGGTGAGTTTTTAAACAAGCAAAGCTGGTGAGGGGAGATCAGTGACTTACAGTTTGAATTATAAGGAAAAGGACATGGGGCACTTCAATGAAATCATGCCCCCCCCCAAGTAGCCTCTAAAGCCAGTAGCTAAGGGAGCCATCAAAAAAGGTAGGGGGTGTCAAAAAAGGTAGGGAGGTTGTGGCCCCCCTTACCCCTCCTGTAATTCGGGCAGTGCAGTGGCCACGGAGTGGCACAGCTGCAGAGCAGCCATTCCAGTGGAGTGATTTGGGAGGGATTCTAATGAGCAGCTCCCAGTGTGGCTACCACAGCTGCCGCCTCGCACACACACCCCAGCCACAGACCATGAGGGAGGGGGAAGCATGCCGGACTGGCCTTTGATATTGACATGTCATAAGAAGAAGTGCCATACTGCGTCCGACCAATGGTCCATGTAGCCCAGCATCCTATCTCCGACAGTGACCAATCACGGTGGCTTGAGAGAAGCACCCAACAGGTCACAATGGAGGATCCATTCCCTGTTGTTTCCCCCGGTTTCCATCATGTTTCCTGATCCTGTCTGGCTAATAGCTGCTAATGGACCTGTCTTCCAGAAACTTGTCCAAACTTCTTTTAATCTCAGCTATAGTACTAGCCCTTACCACAGCCTCTGGCAGTAGATTCCACAACCCAATTATACACTGAGTGAAAAAATTCTTCCTTTTATTTGTTTTAAACTTGCCACCCATGAGTTTCATGGAGTGTCCCCTAGTTCTAGTACTAGCTGAGAGGGTAACTAACTTCTCCTTGTTTATTAGTTCCACACCACTCATGATTTTATAGACCTCTATCATATCTCCTCTCAGTCGTCTCTTCTCCAAACTGAAGAGCCCCAACCTGCCAAGTCTCTCCGCATATGGGAGCCCTTCCATGCCCTTGATCATTTTTGTTGCCCTTCTCTGTACCTTTTCTAGTTCAGCTATGTCTTTTTTGAGATGGGGTGACAAGAACTGCACACAATATTTGAGGTGTGGTCACACCATTGATTTGTATAGAGAAATTATGGCATCCTCAGTTTTATTCTCTGTCCCCATGGATAGAGAATAATCTATGGATATCGCTATGTCCTGGGTGTGAGCACTGAGAAATGGGTTCCCCAGCATGTACAACCTGTTCCTTTGACTTGTAAAGGCTGTGGCTTATGAGCGGGGGACCTGTCTGTTGAATGGGTGGCTATCCCAGTTCCTATGGACAGGGGATGTGTGAGTGCTCATTGCCATGCACTTGTTTGGCTTGCCCTGCATGGTGCATTCTGGATTTCTCAGCAGTGCGCCATGTGTGCCCACGAGTAGATGTGAGTGGCTCGCGGGCACATATGCCATTGAAAAATTATGGATTTTAGCTTTCCAACTATTGACTCTTTCCAGATTTATGAGAAGAGACTGTAAAAATTCCTTTTGGTAGGGTCGCCAATTCTTTAGGCTTGAACCAAAATTTGCAGGTTTCAGTATGTACTCTTTAGTGTTCAGGTTGACCCAAACTGAATCCCATATACCCTTTAGCACAAATTAACGTTGACATAATCAAAGAGGGTTCTTGACCCATTGGGTGAAATCGATAATATGCACATACGCTCTTTGTTGATTTTGCTTTGATTTTTTTCAGTGTAAATCTATATTGTGTATGGGAGGTTTAGGGTCAATTGAATCTATTGTAATGAATTGTAGCCATGTTGAGAGGGTAGAGAGGGAGCCAGTTACATTACTGATGATACTCAATCTTGTGAAAATCACCTTATTAAGTTAAAAAAAAAAATCCATCATAACATATTCTGCCTCCATACTGTTCATCCTCAATCTAGAGCAAAACGATCTACTGAAAAACAGCGTAGGTGCAAAGAAGTGCAAGCCCACTGGGACAAGGACAAGGACAAGGACAAGGACAATCTGTCAACACCAGGAATATTGCTAGCACTATATAAATAATAAACATATTTCCTCCGCTGTGGGGAGTTTGTCACCTACTTCGCAGACAAGATCGCTCAGATTTGGAGCGACTTTGACACTAGATTAGGGGCAGTAGGTGGAGACCACGAGGTGATGGAGGCCCCGTCTGGTCCAACTTTGTCGGGAGAGTGACGCCGGCCGATGCGGTGGATGTCTTGGGGTCTGTGAGGGCCACCAGATCTGAACTTGATCTGTGCCCATCCTGGTTGGTGAAAGCCTCCAGGGAGACGTTGGGGACGGTGCTGGCGAGGGTGGTTAATGCATCCCCGCAACAAGGGAGGCTGTCGCCTAGCCTCAAGGATGCTGTGGTGCTCCCCCTGCTGAAGAAACCATCATTGGATGTGGACGCACTCGCCAACTACCGACCTGTCTCTAACCTTCCCTTTCTAGGGAAGGTTATTGAGCGGGCAGTGGCTATCCAGCTCCAGGAGCATTGGTTTCCTGGACCCTTTCAATCTGGGTTATGCCCTATGCCCTGGCTATGGCACCATGACAGAATTGGTGGCCTTGGTCGATGATCTCCGCCGGGAAATAGATGCAGGATGTTCATTCTGCTAGATCTCTTGGCCGCTTTTGACATCGTGGACCATGGGCTGTTGTTGAGACGACTGCGTGACCTGGCTGTTCTTGAATGGTTCCGCTCATTCCTCTTGGGGAGAAGCCAACGGGTAGTGTTGGTAGTTGAAACATCTTGGCCCCGTGCTTTATCCTGCGGCATTCCGCACAGTTCCATTCTGTCTCCATTGTTATTTAATGTATATATGCAGCCCTTGGGGGAGGTCGTGAGAGGGTTCGGGGTGTGATGTCACCAATATTCTGATGATACTCAGCTGTACCTCTCTTTTTCAGTTGACCCAGAACCTCCTGTCTCGTTGCTATCCCAGTATCTGGAGGCTGTGGTGGAATGGATGTGGCAGAGCAGATTGAAGCTCAACCCCGATAAGACGGAGGTGATGTTGGTGGGGAGAGTGAGGGAGGTGTCAGCCCCCCTGATTGGGGGGGTTCTCCCTCCTATAGCTCAGCAGGTTCAGAGTCTGGGGGTGATATTGTATGCAGATCTCCGCCTGGAGCGACAGGTGGAATTAGTGGCGAAGGCCACTTTCCACCAGTTATATCTGGTGCGGAGGCTGCGTCCATATGTCTCCAGCCTCCCTCATCCATGCCTTCGTCACCTCGAGGCTGGACTACTGCAATGCGCTCTACGTGGGGCTGCCCTTGTTCCTGGTTTGGAGGCTTCAGCTAGTGCAGAATGCGGCAGCCTGGCTCCTGTTTGGGATGGGCCGTCAGGAGCACATAACACCTGTGCTCCGGACTCTGCACTGTCTTCCAATAGCGTGCCGAGCCAGGTTCAAGGTATTGGTGTTAATCTACCTCAGGTATTAATCTACCTCAGGGACTGCCTCGCCCTCCGTGCCCCAGAGCGGCTCCTTCTTAGAGGTCCCCCCTGTTAAGCTGGGGGGCACAATGGAGAGGGCATTCTCGGTGGCTGCGCCGTGCCTTTGGAATTCCATCCCAGAGGAAGCTCGCCTGGCNCATATGGGAGCCCTTCCATGCCCTTGATCATTTTTGTTGCCCTTCTCTGTACCTTTTCTAGTTCAGCTATGTCTTTTTTGAGATGGGGTGACAAGAACTGCACACAATATTTGAGGTGTGGTCACACCATTGATTTGTATAGAGAAATTATGGCATCCTCAGTTTTATTCTCTGTCCCCATGGATAGAGAATAATCTATGGATATCGCTATGTCCTGGGTGTGAGCACTGAGAAATGGGTTCCCCAGCATGTACAACCTGTTCCTTTGACTTGTAAAGGCTGTGGCTTATGAGCGGGGGACCTGTCTGTTGAATGGGTGGCTATCCCAGTTCCTATGGACAGGGGATGTGTGAGTGCTCATTGCCATGCACTTGTTTGGCTTGCCCTGCATGGTGCATTCTGGATTTCTCAGCAGTGCGCCATGTGTGCCCACGAGTAGATGTGAGTGGCTCGCGGGCACATATGCCATTGAAAAATTATGGATTTTAGCTTTCCAACTATTGACTCTTTCCAGATTTATGAGAAGAGACTGTAAAAATTCCTTTTGGTAGGGTCGCCAATTCTTTAGGCTTGAACCAAAATTTGCAGGTTTCAGTATGTACTCTTTAGTGTTCAGGTTGACCCAAACTGAATCCCATATACCCTTTAGCACAAATTAACATTGACATAATCAAAGAGGGTTCTTGACCCATTGGGTGAAATCGATAATATGCACATACGCTCTTTGTTGATTTTGCTTTGATTTTTTTCAGTGTAAATCTATATTGTGTATGGGAGGTTTAGGGTCAATTGAATCTATTGTAATGAATTGTAGCCATGTTGAGAGGGTAGAGAGGGAGCCAGTTACATTACTGATGATACTCAATCTTGTGAAAATCACCTTATTAAGTTAAAAAAAAAAATCCATCATAACATATTCTGCCTCCATACTGTTCATCCTCAATCTAGAGCAAAACGATCTACTGAAAAACAGCGTAGGTGCAAAGAAGTGCAAGCCCACTGGGACAAGGACAAGGACAAGGACAAGGACAATCTGTCAACACCAGGAATATTGCTAGCACTATATAAATAATAAACATATTTCCTCCGCTGTGGGGAGTTTGTCACCTACTTCGCAGACAAGATCGCTCAGATTTGGAGCGACTTTGACACTAGATTAGGGGCAGTAGGTGGAGACCACGAGGTGATGGAGGCCCCGTCTGGTCCAACTTTGTCGGGAGAGTGACGCCGGCCGATGCGGTGGATGTCTTGGGGTCTGTGAGGGCCACCAGATCTGAACTTGATCTGTGCCCATCCTGGTTGGTGAAAGCCTCCAGGGAGACGTTGGGGACGGTGCTGGCGAGGGTGGTTAATGCATCCCCGCAACAAGGGAGGCTGTCGCCTAGCCTCAAGGATGCTGTGGTGCTCCCCCTGCTGAAGAAACCATCATTGGATGTGGACGCACTCGCCAACTACCGACCTGTCTCTAACCTTCCCTTTCTAGGGAAGGTTATTGAGCGGGCAGTGGCTATCCAGCTCCAGGAGCATTGGTTTCCTGGACCCTTTCAATCTGGGTTATGCCCTATGCCCTGGCTATGGCACCATGACAGAATTGGTGGCCTTGGTCGATGATCTCCGCCGGGAAATAGATGCAGGATGTTCATTCTGCTAGATCTCTTGGCCGCTTTTGACATCGTGGACCATGGGCTGTTGTTGAGACGACTGCGTGACCTGGCTGTTCTTGAATGGTTCCGCTCATTCCTCTTGGGGAGAAGCCAACGGGTAGTGTTGGTAGTTGAAACATCTTGGCCCCGTGCTTTATCCTGCGGCATTCCGCACAGTTCCATTCTGTCTCCATTGTTATTTAATGTATATATGCAGCCCTTGGGGGAGGTCGTGAGAGGGTTCGGGGTGTGATGTCACCAATATTCTGATGATACTCAGCTGTACCTCTCTTTTTCAGTTGACCCAGAACCTCCTGTCTCGTTGCTATCCCAGTATCTGGAGGCTGTGGTGGAATGGATGTGGCAGAGCAGATTGAAGCTCAACCCCGATAAGACGGAGGTGATGTTGGTGGGGAGAGTGAGGGAGGTGTCAGCCCCCCTGATTGGGGGGGTTCTCCCTCCTATAGCTCAGCAGGTTCAGAGTCTGGGGGTGATATTGTATGCAGATCTCCGCCTGGAGCGACAGGTGGAATTAGTGGCGAAGGCCACTTTCCACCAGTTATATCTGGTGCGGAGGCTGCGTCCATATGTCTCCAGCCTCCCTCATCCATGCCTTCGTCACCTCGAGGCTGGACTACTGCAATGCGCTCTACGTGGGGCTGCCCTTGTTCCTGGTTTGGAGGCTTCAGCTAGTGCAGAATGCGGCAGCCTGGCTCCTGTTTGGGATGGGCCGTCAGGAGCACATAACACCTGTGCTCCGGACTCTGCACTGTCTTCCAATAGCGTGCCGAGCCAGGTTCAAGGTATTGGTGTTAATCTACCTCAGGTATTAATCTACCTCAGGGACTGCCTCGCCCTCCGTGCCCCAGAGCGGCTCCTTCTTAGAGGTCCCCCCTGTTAAGCTGGGGGGCACAATGGAGAGGGCATTCTCGGTGGCTGCGCCGTGCCTTTGGAATTCCATCCCAGAGGAAGCTCGCCTGGCCCCGAGCCTTTGAACATTCTGGTGAAATTGCAAGACCTGGCTGTTCGCCCAGACCTTTGGGGAGGGGGGGAGGGGGTTAGGTTTTTTTTTTATCTCCCTCCACCCTTATTTATTGTATTAATTGTTTTAGTGTCACCCTAACTGTGTGTAATTGTTGTGATTTTATGAGTGTTTTAAAAATATTTTTATAACTGTATTTTTATATTTTTGAAATTGTTAGCTGCCCCGAGCTGTTTTCAGGATGGGCGGGATATAAATTGATTAAATAAAATAAATAAATAAATAAATAAATAATACAAATTTAAACCCTAGCTTAATGTCCTTCATAACCAACATATAGGATAATATCAAGTGCTCTGTGTATTTGTCAAACATGTCCATTTCAAAATTAATCTCTTAGGTCTTTGTTAATATATGCTTTGAAATGGCTAATTTCTGCAGACGCTTAACATTCCAGTCAGAATGCTAAATCTTTTGGACAGGTCAGAGGGTAAGTTGGCAAATCTGATTGGAATCATGTTGTTGCTTCTCCTTCTTTCCTATTCTTGTGGAGTAGCTGATTGGCCAGAGACTCTCTTATTCAGTGGTCCCAAATAGTCTGATATGTATTCAGTTTATTACAAAAAGACATTTTGTTCACAGATGGAAAACAATGAAGGCTTCAAGGGAAAACAGACAAAATCCCAAAAGCTGGGAACTTAAAAATGCAATCACATCTCACTGTGTATGTTGTTGTTGTTGTTGTTAT
>QEPC01004656.1:1757131-1782430 GCA_003113815.1 Sphenodon punctatus | reverse complement strand
GGCATAGGGGGTGGCCCTGAGGCAGGCGTTGAAGGGACATAGCTGGGACTTTGGGGATAGCATCCCAGCAATCAGGAGACATAGTTTACACATCCAGGATGGCCAATTATCATCACAATCACATCCTGCAGCACTGTGACAGAGGACATAAGAGAATCTCTATTGGTTCTTTCCTAAACATATGCATCTGACTTCCCAGTAAAAGTGGAGGAGAGAAGTTGGGATGGTCACAGCACAGAATGAGGATATTTGGTTGACATTTCTGCTGGCCAATTGGTATCACAAACTGATCTTATACCACAGTGACACGTAAGAGAATCCCTGGCATAGGCTCCTTTTCTGCATATGCTGTGCAGGCATATAAAATTGGGACCCTTTATCACATCTTTCTGATATTTGGCAGAGATGATCATAAAAATATGATATAGATCTCGTCCAAATTTCATGTACACTGATTTGATACAAAGATGTTACAGTCAGACATACAAATATAAGTTAATTGCTTATACCACCAGGACCCTTTATCCAATACTTCTGAAAGTTGTCAGAGTTAGTAAATATTGGAAGTGGTGTAAACTTTCCAAGTTCTGTCTAAATCAAATATCAGACAAAGAAGTTACACATAAGAATATATATGAAGATTTTTGCTAAATAATATAATTCAACTGCTTCTAAAATTGAATTTATTTATCCAATTGTTTTGGAATTTTGTACACTTAATGTCGTTTATTGTTGGTATAACCTTCCCAAGTTTCAGAAAAATATAGTGAAAAACAAAAATGTTACAGCCAAAAATGTGTTTTCCATTAAAACCAATGGAAAATGAAAGCAAAAATGAAAACGACAATTTGATATTTATGAAAACGATAACAAGAAATTTAAATAGCAAAAATTAAAAATTAAAATGACATGGGCCCCTGGTGCACACCTCTAATGCCCATTGCGAGTCTTTGTCTAGTTCTGGGTTCCCAAGCAACCACCCAGGAAGCTTCTTTCTAGTAACCCAACACCCTTTGTGAGATTTTGTGCAGCTTTGTCCCCTGGTCCCTACAAGTGACCTGAGCTCCCCACTGTAGAGATGAGTTTCTCTTGGACATGGATACGCATGAGTGTCCTGTGCGAATCTGCTCCAAGGGTGTCCCAGGCCTAGGTCTGCCCCCCCCCCACACTCCCGACTCATTGCAGGATCACTGGGGATGGCCCATCCTCTTTGCAATGGGCAAGGAGAGGTAACCCATGTTCAACTTTTCTCTCTCTCCACGGGAGGCCTGTCTATAGGGACTCTGGGGGCATTGCCCCCCTTGGGCCCCCATGCCCGGTTCCCCCCACCCCCCAAAAAAACCATTACTGGGGGCTTCCAATACCAAGAACTACCGCTGGACTCTCTGACTCAAGTGCAACAGGAAGGCTGGATCTGTTAGTCATTTGCAGGCCGAGTCAGTGAAGCCTGTCTGGCTCCATTCCCCACCTGTGCTAGTGTGCTGGCCAGAGAATCTCAGGAGGAAGGGGGAGTGCTCAGGAGAAGTGGGGGTTTTTTCACAGTGACCTACCAAAACATCATAGTCTGGGGATGTGGTAACAGAGGTATTGGGTTTCTAGCCTGTGCAATTTAATAGCTAGAGAGGGCTCCATTTGAAAGATCATCACCTAGACACTGTAGACAAGGGAAGGGAGTGCGAGGAGCCAGGGTGCGTGAGGCCTTCTGTTCGTGTCTGAGGCTCAGTACCTCCTTGGCCTCTTAGAGAGCTCTTCTATCTACCTGCTGCTGTTGATAAGTGCTTGAGGGTCCATAGGGTGGGGAGGTCTGAATGGAGGTCTTGGGGGTCCTTATTCCATGTCTTTTTAAAAAAAACCTTTTGTGGTTTTGAGAGAATTAGATTTCTGATTTGGCCCAAGGCCACAGGCTGGAGGGGAGGGGGTGAATCCTCCATTTTATGAGCTGGATGGACCATGCTGCCCTTTTTGTCTAGCACAAAGAAGCCAATTTGGGTCCACCCCCACCCCCCCCCTACATTTTGAATTTGAACTTTTTACGATATTGGGGTTGCAATTTTGGATCTCTGTTTCATCTGGTTGGTGAGTTACTGAGGGAAAAGGGGGTTGTTGTTGGGCAGCCTTATTTCTTGCATTTTTTTTAAAAAAACCGTTTGAGTGGTGTGGGTTTGAGAGAATTGGATTTCTAATTTGGCCCAATGCTGGAGGGAAATGTGCAGCCTCCATTTTGTGAGCTGGATGGACCATGCTTCTCTTGTTGTCTTGTGCAAAGTAGCCAATTTGGGGTGTTTTTTCCCCACTTGCATTTAAGGGTGTGTGTTGTCATAATGTTCCGAACCATCTCGAAGAACCTTCTTTACAAAGCAGCAACCCTGACCCATTTGAGGATTTCCCTCTGCCACTCCTTCTTTTAAAAAGCTTTGGATAGGCTTTGGATAGGACCCTGGGGCTTACAATATAAGGGCCTTTGGACAGGTTTGCGATCTACGGAGTTTATCCCCCATTTCAGGACTTTCTCTCTGCTACTCCTTTTAAAAGTCTTTGGATAGGACCATGGGACTTACAATCTAAGGAGTTTATCCCCCATTTAAATACCCTGTGGCTTACAATATAAGGAGTTCATCCCCCATTTGAATGTCCTGGGGCTTACAATCTAACAGGTGCCCCCTCCCCCCCGCCCTGCCACTCCCGCTTCAGAGAATTGTGGTTTTTTTTTTAAAGTAGCAGAATAAAAACAAAAACAAAATTAACCTATGACTTTTCTGCCACTTTTTGCATTTTTTTCCATGACCAAGTCATGACTTTTTTGTTAGAAAGTTGCCATGAAAAATACGTAGCCTTACTTAGTGTTGATTAAAACAGGACCCAGTTTATAAGGGAGTGGAGAAGTTCCCATCTCCCCATTTGAATCTGAATTTGGCAATAGAGTGCAGCCATTAAAACCCACTGCTGTGGCAAAGTAGGGCAGCTTATTTCTGCACCTGTGCAAAGGCTACAAGGTAGAAAAACCACAAGAGAAGGAAGGCTGTGTGCGTTGTCTGGGGAGAGGGCTCCAGGATCAAGGAAACAGGTTCCCCCAGGCAGGATTTTGGAAGACCTACCTTTTGAACTGAGTGGAAGCCTGATCAGCCTGTCTGAGGAGTCAGCACACAGTTTCCATATATGCAAATTCTTAGAGGACATTTATGAGAAATACAGGTTGCAGGGATGTATTAGTTCCAATGCAGTCCTGCAACCTGTATATCTCATAAGTGCGCTCTAAGAATTTGCATATATGGCAACCCTAAGCACAGACAGACATTCCCTGGAGACAGGTGTGGATCCACAGGTATGAGAGAACTGGGATCCAGGGCTAGGAAGTGGACTGGACTGTTTGAGCACCCAGGCTTACTGGGAGAAGCCCCTAATCAGGAGGACTGGGCTGGCTGTAGGGAAGAGTGTGGAGGCCAGTGTATAAACAATCCCCAGCAGTCTTCTTTTGTAGTCTAAGAAGGAGACGGTGAGGGGAACACAAGGAGAGACAGACACATACACAATCCCATATTTATAGATTTTTTTTACAGATGGGGAACTGAAACTCTAAAATTCCATATAAATATCCAAAATTGGGGTGGCCCTGCCTACTCTTGGCTATGTCCCCCTCTGGGATGGCCCTGCATGTTGATGGCCCTGCCCACTGCCCCACCAGTCTCAAGTTCCACCAGCCACCCCCCTCTCTCTCTCTTTCTGCTTCAAACTCAAGCTTGAAACACCCCCCTTCCCCCTTTGAAGACTTCTTTACTGCCTGCCTAACCAATCTCACTCGCTCTCCCTTGTCTCTGACCTTGGGCAGAGTCCAATTTACTTTCTGTTCTCCTTGACCTGGAGCTCCCCTCCACACTGTTTAGTTTAACCCTGTAATCACCAGTCCAGACTAGGCAGCACTGGTTGTATGTCTCACTGTACTGTTTCATGTTAAGCCCTGATGAATAAACATCCCCTCTTTCTTTAGAAATATTCCTTGTTTCTGGTACATCTTTTGGGGAGAAGAGGGTAGGCCAACAGGTTGTAACATGCCACAACCTCAGACTGAATCCCTAGCACGCAGGGACCTTAGGCAACTGAAAAAAGCTAATTCCCCTAAATTTTGAGTTCATGCCTGGGCACTGAGACCTTCCCCCTCCTGGACCCCCGTGCTCACGTGTTAACAAGTGGGTGAGCCAGGGGAGGTGCAGGAAGCAGCCAACAACAATCAGAAGAGTAGGAGCCCTAGTCTGGAGGTGAGTCAGTCTAGATAGTGCATCAGAGAGGGCACTGCCATGGGGGCAATCAGTGTTAGGAGACAAGAAGGGATGGAGTCAAGGGGGCAGGTAGAGGGGTTAGATGAAGAGAGGAGGGTGGTGACCACATCAACGGATGCTAAAAAGAGGGAGGGTAGAAGAGACGCAGGAGAGGTAAGAGCTGGGAAGGAAATGAGAGAGAGATTTGAGAAGCAATGTCAAGGTGGAATTTATCAATCTTGTTGTTTGAAAAAGGAGATAAGATCCTGTCCAGAGATGGAGGAAGAGATTAGAGAATAAGGATATTTCAAAAGGAAAACAAAGGTCAAGAAGGGAAGGCACAGATTGTGTGAGTGAGATTCAGTCAATGTAGAGTAACATCAATCTCTTGCCAGGGAAAGGACATCACTAAATTCAGAGAGGGTAAACTTAATTTGGAGGAAGACAGGGAGCTCATAAGACTTCCAGCAGAGGCACTCAGTGACATGAGAGCAAGATTGGAAGTGGTTGATAATGGAAGTGAGCCAAAGATGGGAGTTGGCATGACAGGTAGGATGGTGTGAGAGGGGAGCAAGGGATTCAAAGGTGGAGGAAAGGGATGAGTTGAAGGCAGAGACAGCAGAGTCTAAATAGGTGGAAGAGGAGACAGGTGAAAAAAGTGGGGGAGAGGGAGGAAGCAAAGTCCAGAGGGATGATGGATTGAAGGTCACAGAAGTAGTGAGGGGTAGGGAAAGGGGTGAGTGGGGAATATGGAATGAAGCAAGATGGTGTTTGGAGACAGGAAGAGCATCCAAGGTGAGGTCAGAGATAGAACCATTTTTAAGACCAGGTCAAGGGAGTGACCATCACAATGTGTTGGGCAATGAGTCCAGAGATGAAGGTCAAAAGAAGAGATTGGAAAGAGAAGGCAGGAAATAGCAGAGTCAGAGTGAGTGTCCACATGGATATTAAAATCCTCAAGAATGAGGGTGGGAAAATTTTCATCGGAAAGGAAGAAGGTAAGCCAGGGGATGGGGATAAGATTTGGGGATATGGAGTGGTGACAAAAGTGAGGCTTGGGAAAGGGGGCTGAGATATGGAGAAGTGAAGTGGGAGTTGATAGGAAGGAAGAATGTTGCTCCAAGAGATGAATTGGGAGAGAAGGAATTCCTGGGCTAAGGAGGAGACGGGAAGGGAAGAGAAATTAGCCCCTGCAGTCATTGGGGGGTGCTCTCCTGGAGGTCCCCAGAGTCTTCTGGGGGACCACAATGGAGAGGGCCTTCTTGGTGGCCACCCCACAGCTGTGGAACTCCCTGTAGGGATGGGCGAACAGATCACGGTTCGGGTTCGTCCGTTCGGTTCAGCTGCGTTCGGTTCGTCCGTTTGGTTCAGCTGTTCAGTTTGGATGTTTGGCCATTTGGTGGTTCAGGTCAAATATTGAGTTCAGATTCAGTATTTGGTTCGGTCGAGATCGGTTCTGTCTTTAGTTTGATGCAATTGGAAACTGAAAATGGTATTTGGTTTTTGAAACAAAAGGAAAAAACTGAAAAACATATTTATGGCTATAACATTTTTGTTTCTTATTACTTTTTGATGAAATTTAGGGAGATTGTACCCCCAATGGAGAACACTTTGTGTCCTAAAATTCGGAAGAATTAGATAAAGGAAACCGATTTCAGAAGCAAATGAATATTGTGATTTTAAGGAAAGCTCCATACACATTCATGGCTACAACTTCTTTATCTTGGATCCAATATTCATAAAACTTATGCATATTACATCTCTCCATTTGCTTAATATTTCTGCAAATTTTTAGAAAGAGTGGATAAAGGGTCCCAAGGATATAAGACATTAACCTGAAAATACATTTCCAGCTGTAACATTTTTATATTCCATTCTGTTTACAGGATATTTGAAAAGAATATATAAAATACCTTTTCTGCCATTTCTACAAATGTACAGGAGATTTTGATAAAGGGACCCAATTATATAAGCAATTGATGTTGTCCCTGTGAAGATCATTATTCAGATGAATATCTGCATATTCAGTGCCAGTCAGAGGCAGGCACCCTGCATGGCAGGGGGAGAGACAGTAGGAGGAAGGATGTGGAGCAACCCCAAAGACTGACAGACACATTCAATGGCCAAACACATTACTGCAAGCTTCTAGCTTTACAGGACCAATTGGTAGTGGCTTCGAGGTGGGCATAGGGGGCGGCCCTGTGGCGGGCATAAGAAACATAACTGGGACTTCTGACATAGCATCCCAGCAGTCAGGAGACATAGTTTAAACACATCCAGGCTGGCCAACTATCAATCACATCCTGCAGCACTGAGACAGAGGACATAAGAGAATTTCTATTGACTCTTTCCTAAACAGATGCTTCTGACTTCTCAGAAACAAGTGGTAGAGAAATGTTGGGATGGTCCCAGCACAGAATGAGGATATTTGGTTGACATTTCTGTTGGCCAATTTGCATCACAAACCAATCTTAAACCACAGTGACATAAGAGAATCCCAGGCATAGGCCCCTTCTCTACATATGTTGTACAGGCATATAAAATTGGGACCCTTTAAAATATCTTTCTGATATTTGGCAGAGATGATCATAAAATTGTAATATATAGTCCTGCAAATTTCATGTACACTGGTTGGACTACAAAGATGTTATAGTCAGACATACATTTATATGTTAATTGCTTATACCACCAAGACATTTTTTCCAATCCTTCTTAAATTTAGCAAAGATAGTTACTATGGGAAGAGGTATAAGCTAAACAAGTTTCACCTACATTAGATGTGAGACAAAGAAGTAACAGCTAAGAATGTATATGTGGAATATTGCAAAATACAATAATTCAAGTGCTTCTAAAATTGGATTCCTTTATCTGATTGTTTTGAAATTTGGTGCAAATAATACGTTCAATCGTAGGTATAGGTATCCTAATTTTCAGCCACATAGCATAAAGAACAAAAATGTTACAGCCAATAATGTGTTTTCCATTGAAACCAATGGAAATTCAATTCCGAACTCACCAAACACATCCAAACTGAACGTCCGAATTTGAGTTTGGTTCAAACATTTGGTTCAGTTGACCAAACTATTCAAGTTCAGTCCAAACTCTGAACTTCTGAATTCAAGTTTGGTTTGACCGTTCGGTTTGGTCGACCGAACTATTCGAGTTCGGTTCAAACTCCGAACTTCCGAACCGCGTTAGCCCATCCCTAACTCCCTGCTGGTGGAAGCCCGTTTGGCCCCAGATCTCCCCTCATTTCAATGCTGTTGTAAGATATGGCTGTTCCGCCTGGCTTTTGGGGGGGAGGATTGGTAGGTTGGGTGGTGTTTAGGGATTTTTATTCCTCCCTTTGTTTTTTATTTTAAAGTTGTTTTAATGCTTTTAATATTTGATGTTGTGCGCTGCCCAGAGATGCCTGTGGCAGGATGGGTGGGTTAGAAATGTGTGAAATAAAGAAATATAAATAAATGGCCATGAAATGGCTGCAAAACAGCAAGCTGAATAAGGTTTGAATATTGGCCACGGGCCGATTCCAAGTCCTTTGTGTGCCCAGCACATACCCCCAGAGCCTGTGGAAATGAAACCTTGCCAGCTAAGCACTGGGAAAGTGTGGGAAATTGCTATAACATTTCTGTAAAACTGCCATAAAACTGTAGTAAAATTACAGGAAAGTGACGAAAAAGTCCCAGAAAATGACAAAAAGTCCTGGAAAGTGATAAAAATGATGGGGAAATGGTAGAACAGTGGAATCATCAGAAACTGATGAAGTACCGATGGACACTTGCAAACAATCCCGAAAGGTCAGTATTTCCCTTCAGATTGCGGACACTTGCTCTCGGCACAGCCCTATCCAAGGCAACTGCTGGAAAACTGACATATTGACCCGTGTGCAATAGGCACTTCTTACTGCCCTATAATAGGACCTGTGGCAGGCTGGGAACCAGTATGTTGTGAGGTAGGACTCAGGCTGTTAATAAGGCTCATTCTTCATTCAGACTTTATTAACTGTAGACAGTAATAGGATTTACAAATTACTATAATGAATGAAGAAATAGAGCAAAACAGAGGTATAAAGGGTGTTTTGCTTTGTTTCTTCAGTCTGTTTTGCTATGTTTCTTCCGTCATTACAGTATCATGGAGTGTTTTTAGACACACATTTCTCCTGGATGTTTGCTGTAACATCCTGAACTTTCTGTGTGTCTAAATCACTCATCCAGATCTTAAACATCCAGATCTTTGAACTTCAGTGTGAAACTTCTCCCAGAACATTTGTGTGTAAAAGGTTCTCCTGGTAAACTGCTTTGCTCCAGGCAGCTGTGGTCACTTGGTTTCCATGGCAGCCAATCACGTTTAAAGCTGTGGCTACGTTAGGCTGCCTCAGGGCAATGTTTGTGTGAAGAATGCATCCAGGAACTGCCGCGGGGCAGTGTGTGTGTGAAAAATAAATCCGGAACTTACTTGTGGACTTGTAAACGCAGAAGATTGAAACATCTGGAACTTTAACATGTGTCTAAAAATGCCCAGTGTCTACAGTTACAGGTAACATTTAGTTATTTACTATCAATAGCTACTACATTGTTGTATTTCCATATTTGTATTGCCATCTGCTCCCGACCTTGTTCTCCTCTTTCCCCTCCCCTCCTTTCGAGTTCAATGGGCACATCCATCACCATTGTACGTATACCTCTGCTTTGCTTTGTTTCCCCATTTTGTAACCCCAGACTTGCCTGATGAAGGCCCCTGTGAGGGCCGAAAGCTCGCAAACCTCCGCCAACTGGAGTTGGTCCAATAAAAGATATCATTTAGTACTGTGTCTCTATTGACTACATTTGGGACCAACACGACAAACCTTGCTTTGTTACAGAACCACTCACTACTGTGCCTGCTGAGTTCCCACTCACTGGCTTTTCTCCCAGCTGAGCTCCTTCTCATGCTAGATCTACATAGCATCACCCTTAGCCTTCAATAATCAAGTATGTCTTGGCTAAGATGTATCCTTCCCTGGTCTCTCAGTCAATGACACGCCTTCTCAGGTCCACCTTGCTTGGGTCCTTCTCGGGTCTTGCTGTTTCTGCTATTGGCAATTCTCCCCTGAGCTCCCTGTACCTTTTCCAGCCTTCGTTGGACCTGCTGTTACTCTAACTGTCTACGCATTTTACAATTCTCACCTGCCCAAGTCAGTCTCATCTCTCATTGGCTGGCCAGGGAAAATGAGGGGGGAAGGACCAGAGGCTCTTGGGATTCTGGACAGTTCTCTTACAGTATGTTCTTGCATATACTATATACATGCATTCCTACTGATTTCATCACACTTTTATCCAGCTCAGAGGTACCTCTTACAAAGGGAAATAGATAAACAGACCTGTGTAACATCTGGTTAGCAGCAAAAATGTAACTTGAAGCAGCAAAAATTGACCTCATGGGTACAGAAAGTGAGGTAGTAATGCAGACTGGCATAATTACAGGGTCAGAGCTAGCATTGTATTATCTAGTCCGTGGTGTATGGTAATTGTGGTGGCACTGAGATTTGTCCCTGTAGACAGAGGGGGAAATATAGCAACTGTTGCTTAATGTTTCACTTCTTTGCTTTTTTTCAGTTTCAGATCAATTATAAGTGTAGGAACCATAAATGTTTCAATAACGTTTTTTGTTGTGTATTATACACACTATAGTATTTTTATTAATAAACATATCCTATACAGAAGCTCAGCAGTGTTGAAGTAAACCAAGTTAGTGAAAATGAAAATATTTCTGAATGTAACCTGTCTGATGTTTTGTTTTCATAAAATGTTATCAATTCATTTTTCAATTTGGAGCGCTTGTGTTTAGCTCTGCCTGCCCTAGATGAAGAATGCTACTTAAGAATGAAGAAAGTTCAGAGCAAATGAAAAATGTAATACTTGAAATAGAGTTTAGATTGTGCTATAACATCCGCACACTCTTGGGATAGAACCTTTACTTTCAATCTCTGTAAAATCTCATCTTGCAGAGGGCAAGATGGAGTCTTGTATCACTGCCACCATTTTGAAGAACAGTAAAAGTCTGTGAATGCCTATGGCTGATAGCAGGAGAGACCACACAAAATCTCTTTTATAGATACTTCAGAGGAAGACAAGCTAATGACAAGTAGCTTTTACAAGAAAAATTTTGATTGGTGCTTACTTATTTTTATTTATGCAGGAATTTCAACTTCTACATAAAATGCATCTTGCTGACTTTTAAAAATGTGAAGCAATATATGCATTCAGTGTGGACGAATGCAAATAACTGCCATCTCTCTTAGATCTCTTACCTGATAGTTAGTATATGAATCACACATGCTTTTCTGAATATCCCAATCACCTCTCTCTCATCTGACCCATGCTAACTATTTCAAAGCCCCATCCTCACTTGAGTTCTAAAATAAACATTCCTCTCCATTCCCAAGCAGGTGTTTCCCTAACATATCTACTGCTTGGATTCCCTTGATTAAGCCTTCCTGGGAGCCAGCATTTCCGCTGGTGAATGGGAAACCCACTTTCAGAAACTTTTTACTTCGTCCATATTTCCTAGGGGTGGGACTCCAGGGGGATTAGTGGATTTACTGGTATCGGATCTCCCGATATCGGATTTACCAGTATCAGAATATCGGATTTTTAACAATGTCAATTTTACTATTTATTTATTTTTATATTGCAGCCATTGCTAAATGGTGTCAATGTAAAACAAATCCGGTAAAACCAGCAATGTTAAAAATTCAATATTCTGATACCGGCAAGTATCGGTATTATCGGATTAATCCAATACCAATAGTGCCATCCCTAATATCTCCAATCTATGAGCTGCAGTTGTCCCCACTTGAGAATTGCCCCACATGGGCCCCGGTATCAGTAGATGAAACTGAGCAATTGATTCTCCAACTAAGACCAGACAAAGCCCCAGACGTTGACGGTATCTCCCCGGAAGTCCTCAAATCTAACGTCTCATGGTGAGGGCCGGTATTGGCTAAGCTAGTCACAGAAATTAATCAAACAGGTGAAATTCCTCCAGGCTGACATAAAAGGATTGTAGTTCCCATGTTTAAAAAGGTGAAGGTAAATAACACGTCAAATTATAGACCTATTAGTTAACTTTGCATAATAGGTACGCTCTGTTCAAAGTATCTTTTACAGAAGTTGCAAGGATGGGTTGAGGAGGAGGCCATTCTTGGAAATGAACAGGCAGGATTCCATAAGGCAATGTCAACACTGGACCACGTGTTTGTTTTAAATCAGCTCATCTCCAAGTATGTACACTCCAAATTAGGTCAATCTCTTTACATTTGTTTTATAGATCTTAAGGTGACCTTCGACTCAGTAAATAGAGAACATCTTTGGTATAGGTTGTCTTTGTCTAATATTGATCGCAGGCTGCTGTATTTGTAAGTGGTCCTTCACTAGAAGACTTCTCTCCAGGTGCGAACAGGCCCCCAAGGTTCCCTCTCTTCCCCTTGGTTACTACTAAGGGAGTAAGGCAGGGCTGCCTATTAGCCCCACTGCTTTTCAATATATACATTAATGATGCAATTGGGAAATGAAGGGATTCACTTTTCCATCCAGTTATTGTTGGTGGTACATCAGTGTCGATTCTGCTATACGCTGATGACAAATTTATTTTAATACACTGCTGTGGGCTTAAGGCATTTGATGGATGGATTTGAGCATTTCTGTAACACTGAATTTTGGGAAGTTAATTCTTCCAAAAGCAACGTTTTGGTATTGGGGAGATCTTGGTCCTGATACCGATGGTTAATGAACTCACAGGTAATTGAGCAAGTTGCATCTTACAAATATCTGGAAGTAATTTTCTCTCAAACCATGTCATGGTGCTTACATTTGAGAACTGCTTGCACCCAGGCTGCTACTGCATGTAAGGGCATTCTTGTTTTTTATTTTTCCAATGTGTGGGGGAAATGATTCTTCCAGCCATTAAGGTATTTATAGCAAAGGTGTCCCCTCAACTAATGTATGGAATAACAATTTGGGGTCTGACCCTTTATATGGAACTGGAATGAGTCCAAAACAGGTTTTTAAAGATCAATCCTGAATGTCCCAAGAAGCACTCCAATTGCTATTCTGAGAGCTGAACTTGGGATCCCCTCATTGGCTTCAATAACTAAGATGTATATACTGACATTTTGGCTGCGATTAATTTTTTTGAACAATATTGCCTTGCTCGTTCTGCCTTTTTTTTGGACCCCCTCCAATCTAGATTCCGCCCCCTTCACTCTACTAAAACTGCTCTCACTAAGATCACCAACGATCTTCTTATGGCTAAATCGAATCACCTCTACTACTCCATTCTTGTCCTGCTTGACCTCTCCTAGTCTTCACCAATAAAGCTCTTTACAACCTTGCTTCCCCCCTACCTCTCTGCACCACAACCCAATTCCAGAGTCCACACCAGATATCGCGAGGGCTTATAATTTAGAATCATCCCCGCCTTTAGTTCCAAGACCTGGGATTCATCTAGACTTCATCCTTATAACTTGCTTTTAAAATTAAGAACTGCTGTCCAAAATTTTGTCACATTTAGGGAAACTATAAACTCCCTATCTGAGAGTAGAAATTCTGCCCGTGCCACCCCGGGACCTAAAGGTTTTAAGAGGGGAGCTATAGTGGCAGCCTTATAACATTCTTATTTTTAGATTGTTCTGTTTATTTTTACATATATTTTGATATATACATGTTATTTGATATTGTTTGTACAATGGCCATTGGCTACGTAATACATATTTACTTACTATTACCTCTCTGTGCTAATTTCCCTCCATACTCCAGTCCGTGAACTCCGTTCCTCCTCTGTCCCCTCTCTCGCCCTCCCACACCTTCCAATCTCCCCTAACCACCTTCGTCCCTTCTCCCTAGCTGCCTCCCAAGCCTGGAACTCCCTCCCTGCCTACATCCACTGGGCCCCCTCCCTTCGTACCTTAAAATCCCTCCTCAAGACCCACCTCTTCCGCTCTGCCCTCCCCGACTCCTCGCTCCCCTCACCTAACTCCTGCTGATACCTACCATCCAGTGCAATCTTTTACCTGACGTCTAACAAATCCACTCTTGAGATGAAGATTTTTAATCTAAGAAGTTTAAAATTTGATTAGTCTTAAAATAAACAAGGTTACTAAAGTGTCAATAGAGATACTGGGGGAGGGGGAATTCAAATGCCCTTCACTCTCTGCACTGGCTGCTGATAGTCTTCCGGGCCCAATTCAAGGTGTTAGTGTTTGTGTTCAATAACCGTTTTAGGGAAGGTTATTGAATGGGTGGTGGCCCGGCAGCTGCAAGAGCATCTGTACCGGATTAATTTTATTGATCCCTCGCAGTCTGCCTTTCATCCGGGATATGGCATGGAGACTGTGCTTGTGACCTTGGTTGATGACCTCTCCCATGAGCTGGACGGGGGTCGTTCGACCCTGTTGATCCTGTTAGATCTCTCAGCTGCATTTACACCATTGATCATGAGTTGTTGGTGACTCAGCTGCGGGACCGGGCAGGGATTGGCGGGACCATTCTTGAATGGTTCCGCTCTTTCCTTGCTGGGACAACCCAACGTGTGGTCCTGGGTGATTTTTCATCTTCTCCCCGGGACCTCATGTGTGGAGTCCCACAGGGTTCTATACTGCCCCCTCTCTTGTTCAATGTGTATATGCAGCCTTTGGGGGAGGTTGTTAGGGAGTTTGTCATACGGTGTCATCAATATGCTGATGACACCCAGCTATATCTCTCTTTTTTATCTGACTCAGCCCCGGCAATCTCAGTGCTTACCTGGTGCTTGATGGCTGTGGGGGATTGTATGAGGGTGAGCTACCTGAAGTTAAATCCCAACAAGACAGAGGTGATGGTTATGGAGAAGGCCACGGGAGTGGTGGCCTCCATCACTGATGGGGTCCATCCTGCCCTGGTATCTCAGGTTTGGAGTTTTGGGGTGCTCCTGGACCCGCAGCTTCGCCTGGATGTCCAGGTGGTTGCTGTGGCGAAGGGGGCATTTCGCCAATTACATCTGGTGCGTTGGCTTTGGCCGTATGTCTCAGACTCAGATCTGGTGATCATCCATGCTTTTATTACCTTGAGACTGGACTATTGTAGCGCACTCTATATGGGGCTACCCTTGGTGCTGGTTCGGAGACTGCAGCTGGTGCAGAATGCAGCAGCTCGTCTCCTAACGGGGATGGGACGACACGAGCACATTACATCGGTGCTTCGCTCTCTGCACTGGCTGCTGATAGTCTTCCGGACCCAATTCAAGGTGTTAGTGTTGACCTTTAAACCCCTAAATGGCCTGGGCCCAGCCTATCTGCAGGACTGCCTCACCCGCTGGATCCTGGATTGACCCCTGTGGTTGGCCGGGGGCACCCTCCTTGAAGTTCCCTGGGTTTCTTGGGTGTCGACCTTGTGGAGGGCGTTCTCTGTGGCCCCGCTGTGGCTATGGAACTCCCTCCCGCTGGAGTTCCGCCTGACCATCGACCTCCCCTCTTTCCGTAGACAGTGTAAGACCTGGCTGTTCCACCGTGCCTTTCCCAAGGTAGGTTGGGTTAGGATGGGTTAGGGTGTAATTTGTTTTACTGTGGGGTTTTTAACTGTATTGTTGTTTTTTAATCTGTTTTAATATGTTGTTAGCCTCCCCGAGATGCTTTTAGCAAAAGAGGGCAGCATAAAAATTTTATAATAAATAAATTAAATTAAACTAAATAAGTCCTGTCACTTTCACCAGCAGATTGTGTGTGTCTGGGGGGGGAGGGGTGAGGTTCCATCTGGGAGGAACCTCCTCAATTTCATGGGAAGGATGGGAGATAGTTTTGCTGAAGAGTTCCTCACTAGCATGTTTCTTTTGCAGCCCTGATCTTTGTCAGGTACGTGCCTAAATGCATTCTAAACACATTCCCTAAAGGAATTCTATCCGTCAAATTTCTCCGTGCACATAACTGCATACAGTCTCTCTCCTGGATCTATTCCATTGCCAGGAAGGGTGGGTGGAGAAGTGAGGAAGCCATGGAGAGGAAATAAAAAGATGGTGAGGGGGGCTCAGACCTAACACCCATCATTCCAGCTGTTCCTAGTGGCCTCATAACCATCACTCCACCCAAATCCCCATCATGCCAGTCACTTCTGTTTGCCTCTTACGTGTCATTCTACCCAACTTCCAGTCATTTTCAGATACTCCTGGTATCCTTATACTCATCATTGCACTCAGATCCATGTCTCATTTCAGCCTCTCCTGGGGAACTCCTCACCATCATTCCACCCTACCCCAATTCCAGTCACTCCCACTGGCCTTCTACCTGTTATTCCACCCAGCCCCTTATTACTAACAACTGCTTTTTGTATCTGCCTACCCACCATTCCACTCAACCTCCACATAATTCCAGATGCTCTGAATAGCCTCCTACCTGCCATTTCATCCATCTCCCCTCCCTGCCTTTCTATTTCCTTTATGTGACTTCCTCACCTTTTTTTCCCCCCCCTTCTCTTGGCCTTTTTAGTTCTCTGCACCTCCCCCACTTTCTTTGGCATTTCAGGTCCTCCCACACTCCCTTTGTTTCAGTTAAGCATCTGTATGAGGCTTTTTCCCCTGGATTTTGAGGCCTGACAATCATAAGGGAAAAAGTCACATGACACGGCTGGTTGCACTTTAACCAAGTACTCATGTGCAGAGTGCGCCATAAGATTCCCCATCAGGAGATTTCCCTGCCAGGCGCTTTGGTGGCATGGTAATGTGGGAAAGCAGCCTAAGTCTCCATGAGCAAAAAAAAGGCATATGGAGAAAAATGTTATCCTGGCTCCAAAATTCAAACATCTGTCATTCTTGTTTTTTGTCCGATTTAACTGAAATGGGGACAGATCCTACCCCTCACCCAGGCAAACCTCCCTACCAAATTTCAAACTGATAGATGAAATAATCCCAATTTTTTAATGAATAGAATGTTCAGCTAGACAGGGATCAGGGAACATGATGGGAGCTGGGGGGAAACAACAGGGAATGGATCCCCCATTGTGACCTGTTGGGTGCTTCCCCCAAGCCACCGTGATTGGACACTGTCGGAGGCAGGATGCTGGGCTAGATGGACCATTGGTCTGACCCAGTATGGCACTTCTTATGTTCTTATGTTCTTATGATTTTAATGTAGTGATGCAGCTGCCTTAATTATAGAACTGCTTCCACAGCTCTGTCATTTGTAATACTAGAGTCAGGCATGAGGAGTGTAGCATAACCATTCCTTGGTTACTGGTGAGAAATCTTGTTATGTGTTCTCAACTGAAAAGTGTGACATGGAAATTACTAATCAAACAGTATAATTTTAAGCGGAGTTGAGACCCTGCAGCTCAGAGAAATAAAGGAGACTGTGGGGTGCTCTACATCTGGCTCTCCTGGGATTTTTTGTTTTGCTTTTTTTGTTGGCTGGTTGGGCGTTTATTTGTTTGATTGATTGATTGGTTGCCAAGTCTAAATGCAGGTACAGTGGTGACAATTCAAGATTGGCTTATAGCATCTCCTTTCTGAAGGAGATTGAAATAGTGGTTAAACCAGCTAGTATTGACATAAACTCATACTGACACTTTATGATCTCTTACAATCATTAAAAAAAAAAAAAACTTCAAGAGGTCTGAAGAACAGTTAGATCTCTGTCTATTAATCTATGTTTACAGCTCCTGATGTAATGTAAGCTGTTTTCAATATGGCTGAGCCATACATATAATATAACATTATTCATAGGTAGTACGATTTAACAGTTGTATAGCTAGGTTTAATAGAGCCCTGGGGAAAGTCAAAGTGCTTGTCCCATAACAATCAGAATGAGGGAAGGGAGGAGATAAAGGTAGGGAGAGGCTGGGGTGGACATGTGGGAAGCCAGGGTGTGGGAGCATAGAGGCACTGGAATAAAAGCGGGAAGCAAGACACCAGAGGAGACCAGGGCTTGGGAGCACTGAGGTAGGGGAGATAATGTATGGAGGTAGGTGGGAAAGCTGAGGCACTAGGAATGGTGTGGGAGCTGTTGACAGGCATGGCACTGCTCCTGACCCACTGGGATGGCACAGGCAGCTCTGGCAGAGATAAAGTGGGACATTTGGGTGTCCCGATAGGGCTTGCCGTACTGGGGTCCCCTGGTTCTATTTTCCCCACCTGTAGCTACTCCTTTGCTTTTAAAAGAGAAAAGTTTTAACATTCCTTCATTTTATTGGTTGACATTTTCTCTAATAACAATGTGATTGGTTTTTTTGCATCCAATGAAAGAGATTCCACAACTTCTCTAGGCAACAAGTTATATTGTCCAACTGGTCTTACAATTTTGAAGCTTTACCTAATATTTACCAAAATCTGCATTGCTGCAATCTAAATTTTGCCTCTTTTCCTATCTTCAGTGGCAATCGTGAAAAACGGTTCTTTGTCTTCTTTGTAGAAACCTTTCAGATATTTGACAGCTGCTATCCCTTGTGCTCCCCTAGGTTATCCTATCTCTAGGGTACTAAACATTAAACATTCCTTTGGCCTTTCATTGAATCATAATATTGGAAGAGACCTCAAAGGCCATAGAGACCACTTTTAGACCTCCCCCCCTCCCCCACCCTGCAACATATTTTGGCTGAGCATGCCGGAATATGCGCAGGGTTCAGAAGATCTGAAAGTCCCCCTGTGTGGCTTTGCCAGCAAATACCCGCAGTGATACAGAGCTGGATTTCCTTCTCTGTATCTCTGCAGGTTTGTGCTGGCACAAGCCGCATTGGGAGTGTGTGTGTGTCTGAAAGTGGCCTAAGTTCAACACCCTGTTCTAAGACTGGATGCCCTGAGGGAGGCCTTTCCCAACACATAAGCCAGACCATTGGGTTAAATCCCTCTTTCACATTCCCCTCAATGTGTGAACAGATTAATTCACATATCGGACAGCCATAATTGCTGTGGAGTAGAAAAGAGGTGATTCTTCCCCCTCATGGGATGAATCCCCACTGCCTGTCAATAGGCAGACAATGTATTGTTGATAAGAATAAATAAATAAATAATTAAAATAAATTAAAATAAAACAAAACATAATAATGGGATACCTATTATCAGCCACAGCACTACCACAGTAAATTTGCAAAGCGGGAGGTAACTTTTGAAGTGAGGGAGGGAAACTTCCAAACCAAATAATACACCGAGGAGAAGAGTCAGGTGTGCTCTCATGTGAATGCGACCTAAGACTTGGCTGAAATTAAATAAGGTGACCATTAAGACAGCATGGGGCTGAGCTGCACTTCACCTGCCCCAGAGCCACATGTGGCTCCTAGTCTATATTTGGTCACCCTGTCCTGTACCTATATCACAGACAGATGCTTTTATCTAGACCCTTTATCATCTTGGTTGCTTTCCTCTGAATCGTCTCCAATTTGCCAACATTCTTCTTAAAGTGTGGTTCCCAAAATGGGCAATACTCCAGAGGAGGTCTTACCAGAGCCAAGGAAGCAATTATTTGTTATTCATTCCTATACCTGGTTATGATTGCCATGAATGTACCCAGTTGGGGGATGGTTCACTACCACGGCTGGGAGTCTTCTGGGTCCCTGAACTGATGTGACGGGAGAATGTGTGCAGGATGTGGGTGGGGCTGGGCGGAACTGCATCCGCCTGGCTCCACCCCTGCACTCTGTGCAGTGGCCCACTCCCCTCCCTGATGGGTGACCACAGTGGCCAATGACGGCTTCCATGGCACCCGGGCTCACCCCTGCCACTCCAGACTACAATGAGTAAAGCAGGTTTTTAAACACAAAAGCCCACTTTACTCTGGGTCCAGTGGCTGGGTCCCAACCTTGGTAGCAGCTAACCCTGGCTGTAACGCAGGGATTTCCCTGAATCATAGTCCAGACTAGCCCCCACTATGGTCTGGATCCAGCCCAGAGAAACATCTAGTCAGTGCATTTCCATGGGATGGTAGTCCCTGGTTTAAACTGCACTGAAATTAGTTAAACGGGGCCATCAGCATGTTTGAAAACACTCTTTGAATTTACCATGTTTTTAATGCTTGTTTTGGACAAAATTATACATCAGCTATTTAATGTCCATTACCCTTAGCTTGACTGCTGGAGTTGGTGCTCCAGAAGCCAAGCACCAATATATGCTGCTAACTTAAATTCCACATTAACACATTTTATCTAGAGATTTCCTTGTTTTAAAAAATATTTTAAAATTCATAGATAAATACTGAACAAGAAACACATGCTAGAGCATGCTGCCACCTAATATTTCTAATAATCTGAAAATAGGTTACATTTTCATAATCCTTAAATCACTTAATGGCCAGGAAAATGGGGTTGTGGCTGTTATTTGTCTCCAGAATCTCTCTCTTCTGGTTAACTCAGTGTGTAGCATGGCTGGCTAGTGCTGCTCTTGGGTAAGTAGTTGCCAAACATACCACTGACACTCTGGTTCAGTCATCAGTGGTCATTTATTCATTAATAGTTCATAGTCCCCAAAATTGCAAACAGAAATACAAAAGAAAGCCTTCTACGGTGAAGAGCCCCTCACTGGGGTGGTGAGCCCACTCCCAAGGCTCCCTCCTGGCCAGGGCTAGCTTTACCACAGAGTGACCTGGGCCCCGCACTTTCTGAGGGCCCCACAGCAGTCTCTGTTTTCACCAGGAGAGGTTATGGAGGCATCATTCCTTCTCAGTGGGGCCCCAAACATGACCACCTTCAGGGCACCTCAGAGGTTGGGGCCACACATTTTATCTTCGCCATGGGCCCCCTCAAATTCAAAGGCCAGCCCTGCTCCAGGCAGCACCTATACACCTGCCTTAACCTCCCTGGCCATGCCAGATCCAGGACAGCCCTGCAGGCAGAAGGGCCTGGAACGGACTTCCAGTTTACTTGCCTTGGAGCAAGTCCAGAGGCAAACTTGTAGCCTACTCATATATACATTTATTTATGGCCTAGGTCAAAACATTTCAGTACATACAATCGAAATTTCCAAAAACTGCATACACATTAATTCAAGTAATATTCAGTCACCCCCAACCCCAATGGCTGCTCTATTGAGCCAAACAGTCCTTTAAAATAAATATTATACATCAGCTACACACATTTCTACTGTTTCTTCCTGATTTCATCAGATTGAAATCTACAAGCTTCACAAATATTAAATTCCTACAAGAGACAATACAGTGTTTTAATCATACCATCCAATGACTACTCTGAAAGATCAAGCAGCCATTTAATTGTTATACACCAACTACCCAGAAATCTTCTTTTTCTTCCTGATTTCCTCAGTATGAAGACTACAAGCTGCACAAATATAGGATGCCAAAGAGTATACAGTAACAGACATATTTTGGAGGAGCCACATACATTTCTCAAAGTTATTATAATGGACAAATTTGTTGGTCTGGTGGATAAGATATCTTTTCCTTAAATCAATATATACAGGGCAGGTCCAAAGGAAATGGACTATATCTTCAACTTCTTGGAAAGGGCAAAAACATAATCTTTGCTCATAGGGTATATTGGCCAACAGCCTGTTTGGGCAGCAAGACCTAGTTAGTTAAACCTCAATCTTGTTCTAGCCTCACTGTGCTGAAAATAAATAATTTGGCTCAGATATGTAGGTTGGTTGGTCAGGAATAATATATTTATATAAGGGATCTGATTTAGATGACCTCACCACTGCCATGTCCTGTTGTTTCAGATATGTCAAACAAACCTCCTTTGCTCAATAACCCTCCCATCATCTCATAAAGGTAGCTGATCTCTGCACATCCATCTGTCTCCTAAGCCTGCCAGAAAGAGGCCCTTCCTAATCCATATCAGCCAACAGAATCTACCCCCGGAATCCATGGCTTCCAGAAAGACCTATTTGGGAAGACTCTCCGGTGAATATCTCCTAATCTTCAACCAATATTTTATAGGTCACGTCCTAGCTCTGATTTCCAGATTTTCCACACCCATCTCAGCGATTACCATCGCTGCTGATATTCCCTGTTGGACCATAAGAAGCCTCTTAAGAAAGGCATTTTGGGCTTTCTCTATACTCGCCACTGCTCTGTCATCAGAGCCCCAAATTTCAGCCCCATATAGCAATATGGCATCAGGTTTAGCACTTCCTAATCTAAGAGTGTGTAGCCTACTTGCCTCTCCCTAGTGATCCACCACTATGGGCTTTCCAGCTCAGCCTTATATAGCTGATCTTGCAGAACCATGCCCTGCTGAGCCACTCAGCTGACTTTAATGGACTTCCTAGACAATTGTCCAATTAAAAGGTCAGATATTTGCCAGAGTCCAGCTCAGTGTCTTAGTGCTACAACCCTGCAGAGACTTACTCCAGCCCCAAGGGTCTGGGCCTGCAAGGACTTGTAATGATCCTGTTACACCTAGTGACCAGGAAGTCTAATGTTTTGAAATGCAGCATGCAGATAGGATTTCAGTCTATTATAGTTATGTGGGAAACTTGAATAATGCATGGTTGTGATCATTTGCAATAAAAGGTTTGAAATGATCTGCTAAATTTAGTAAAGAATCAAATTTTAAATTAATTTTAAATTAATAAACTAAGCAATGGATTTACTTATACATTCTCAGACATTTCGTTCCAAGAAAAAGAGGAAGGGCTGCCAATCTGGGGGCAATATAGGCGTGGAGTTGTGTGTGTGTGTTTGGGCATGGGGGAATCCTGATTTTGTTGAAGTTAATGGCAAAAATCCATTGAAATCATACCTCATATATTTAATCTAAAACAAAGACTGCAGTCCTCACATCACTTACAGCTGGAGTAGTCCTGTTGATTTCAATGGGATTAATCCAAAGTGGTTTGACACCATGAGTAGAGTCTGAAACTCAACTCAGCCTTAACTATGGGGTACATAAAGAAGTCTACCTAAATAATACAGTCAGTAGAGTGTGTTGTGGTAGTGTTGGTCCCAAAAGTAAGAAATGGAGAAAAATTAGCTCTGATGATATCTTGTACTGAATCAAGTTTTGTTGGTAAGATAATACAAGGCTTCAGATCACAGAAGGCTCTTCCTTGGACGTTGGTCCTCAGGAGGGCCCTGAGTTTCATACTCTCATGCAAACAAGTTGGGCCAATAAAAGATATAATCTCAACCTCTTTATCTCCATTTCTTACACAATACAGTAAGCATTGTGGTTTCTAATAGGGCCAAATTGTGCACCCTTTACTCGGACCCATTGTGACCACTCATACAAATAGGAGTTGCACGACCGGAACCCCAATGGTTTAAACAAAAAAGAAAAGCATTTTCTATTTTTATTTAAAGAATAAAAGAACAGTCTTTTTTCTATAGAATGCATCACAACTTTTCTATAATAAAAAAAATTCCTTCAGGGCCTTCAAGACAATTCAATTTCATTTAGAGAGATATGAAAAGTCAGTTTCAAAGTAGTTTCACAAGGATGTATTTTGAATGATTTCCCTTCACACCCTTTCTTAGTTTATTAGACCTTAAAAGGCATGTTTCAAAGCCTGCAAAACAAGAAGCACCCACAGCAGATGTTACACAGGGTTGTGGGACTGTTCTTCTGTTTAATGAGAATGAACATACACAGCATGAAAGCTAAGATGAACATTGTACTGTTCATAATTTTAAAACTATTTGGAAAAGTTGAGAGGTCTCAAAAGATGTGTGCAGTGCACTAATATGCCTACACCAATGTTCATACCTAGGTAGCATATTTGCTTAACTAACAACTTATGCAGTACAGACTCCTCAGTTGAAAAAGGGCATGCACGTCACTGGGCTGTAACATTACTTTAACATTTCTTATGCATGCTGCAGGACTCTAGGGTTGCATAGGGCATCAATACAACCCAGCAATATGCATAAGAAATGTTAAAGTGCAGCTAAGGTGCATGTCTGTTTTCACCCATTGAGTTATTCCGACTTGGATACAGGGTGAATCTGAGCTCCATATACACATACTGTGCTAAAATTCAAATGGAGATAAATATGTAAATTCCATCAAAACTGAACCAGCAATGAAATTTTCCAATCACTTGTGGGGAAGTGTAGCATTTCCTTCAGTAGTTAAGGCTGTGGCCATGATTCTCAAGTCACTAACTCAAGTAATTCCATGGGTAGGTCAGTGGTATGAGGATACAAAGTTAGAAAATTAAAATAAGGATTTGGTTGCCATGCCTGGCAGACGTGAATAATGATGCGGAGTTCTCATTCTGAAGATCTCATTGGGCATGAAAGAGTAAAGGTCCTTTGACACTGTCAGAGCAACAAAGAAAAACAATGTCTGAGCCACACCAAATTTAGTGTGCTCATATTCTTTCTCACCAATTATTGAAGCCTCAGGACACACTGCAAGGAATTCAGAGATAGGGCAGTCATTTTTAAATAGTCCACCCAATACGTGCTGTACAATTCGCCTCATTTATCAAGGGACAGTAACTGAAACTCTGCTTTGGTCTAGTAGAATATAAAACATTTATAAACATTTATATAGCACCAGTCGTGTGGCCTGGTGCTGTACAGAACATAGAATTAGACATTGTTCCTGCCTGTGGCTTACAATCTAAAAGAAAAAAAGTGGGGGGAGACAGGGAGAGGGGACAGTGTGAGAGACAGGGAAGAAGACAAAAAAACATTCAATCAGATGCAAAGTCTCAGGTGCGTGTGCTTGGCTTGGTTTACAGAGATGTTGGTTGCAGCAGACAGCAGAGGAGGGCCGACAGTAAGAGTAAGGGGAAAGACTAGCAGGCATTGGGAAGTCCCCTTCGCCGCCGTAATGGCGGCGATGGGGTAATTGTCCGGCCCCCGTCCATGGGATGCAGAAAAGACCAGACGTGAAAGGAGCGGCGGAGCACTGCGGCGTGCTTCCGGCCGCTGGGAATCTGCCCGGCAACAGCGGGTGTGCGTGCGCAGAACCGCCGAGCTTTGGGATTTTTTCACTGGGCTCCGCCCTCTTGACGCGGGGCGGAGTCGTGCTGGCCGCATGTGAGCGGCAGTTCATGCCCCCCAAAGGGGGTCGACGCCAATTAGGGTTGACGCCCTAGAGTCGGCCCTCCGAGCACACCCAAATAGGCTCGAAGTTGAATACGTAATCCAGGGCTTTAGAGAGGGTTTCATAATTCCAGCTGGCACAGTTTACCCCGCCGGGCATGTAAAAAACCTTAAATCCATAGAAGGAAAAGAAGGGTTAGTGAAGAACAAATTAGATAAGGAGGTAAAGGAGGGTAGGGTCGCGGGCCCTTTTGATCATCCCCCTATGCATGGCCTAGTCATCTCCCCGTTGGGAATAGTACCAAAAAAGACCCCAGGCGAATTCCGCCTGATTCATCATCTGTCCTACCCTCGGGGCGCCTCAGTGAACGATGCCATACCTAAGGAATTGGCAACCATCAGATATGCGTCCTTCGACCAAGCGGTCGAGAAGGCTAGGAACATGGGTAGGGGTGCACTATTAGCAAAATGCGACGTTAAGTCAGCATTTAGATTGCTACCAGTGCACCCCAAAAGTTTTCACCTCCTTGGTTTCCAATTCGAGGGCAAATATTACTATGATCGGGCCATGCCTATGGGGTGTTCTATTTCCTGTTCCGCCTTTGAACGATTCAGTTCCCTTCTTGAATGGATCTTCAAACAACGGTGGAAGGGCGGCGAGATAACCAAATATCTAGATGATTTCTTGATGATAGCCCCGCCTCGATCAGCCGAATGTGCCATCGCACTTCGACTGTTCCAGGAAATGGCTGACGAATTGGGTATACCCCTGGCCCCCGACAAAACAGAGGGCCCATCGGTAACAATCACATACTTGGGGATAGAATTGAACACAGAACAGAGACTGTCCTGCCTACCCGAGAACAAACTAGAGGAATTAAGAAAGAAGATTCATGAATGCAGCCACTCCCGAAAAGTCACCGTACGGTCCTTGCAATCCTTAGTGGGCAGCCTTAATTTTGCATGCCGGGTTGTTGCACCCGGCAGAGCATTTCTGTCCAGGCTGTATGCTAAGCTTAGAGGAGAATTACAGCCCCACTATAGGATCCGGATAACGAATGACATTAAGCAGGACCTTGAGGCATGGATCGAATTCCTGGCAGA
>QEPC01004656.1:1732849-1751004 GCA_003113815.1 Sphenodon punctatus | reverse complement strand
GAGCCAGGCGGCCCAAGCCAGGAGGCCCAAGCTGGCTCCAGGAGGCCCGAGCAGGCCCAAGCCCCCCCTCAGGCCAGCACAACAGGCCCTAGCAGGCTCCCACACCCCCAAGCGGCCTAACCTAACCCTAACCCCCCCTGATCCCCCAGCCAGGCCCAGCTCCACCCCAGCCCCCAGGCAGACCCCACTTGCTTCTCCCTCACCGCTTGCCACCGCTCTGCTCCCGAGTCGCTTCTTGCCGCCACCATTCTGCTCCCTCACCGCTCGTGCCGCTGCTGCTGGGGCCGCTGCCACTGGAAACCTCCATTGCCTGCTCATAGGCCTCTGGTCATGAGTCTTCACTGAAGACTCGTGGCCAGAGGCCTACGAGCAGGCGGCGGAGGTTTCCAGCGGCGGCTTCGCCCTCCCTCCTAGAAGCTGCTTTCTACTTCTGGGAGGGAGGGGGGAGGCCACTACGGCCTGGAATGGGCCAGCCTACCCCCCCTCTGACCCAACCCAATGAGGGATTGGGACCAAAATCATTTATTTTTTTTTAGTAAAAGAAAATAAAAAAAACAGACTGCAGGACAGGCCCGGACCTCCAGGAATCCTCAATGGCCAATCTTCCCCCATAGGAAGCCTCCACGTACACCCACCACCACAGACCAACCCTGCAAACAACTCATATGGGCAGACATTCCGTCTCCCATCCCGCCTGGCAACAACCCCCATCAAAAGCCCCACTCAGCTACTCACCTCTGGCATGACACACAACCGCAGACACCACCAATACGAAGCTGCTGCAACCAGTAACCCCTTCCTCCCAATGGAGAGGAGGGGGTTCTCTCCTTTCGGGGAGATGCTGTAGCTGTCAGTCCTGGGCAGCAATGGAGGCACATACTTAGGGTTGCCATACCTCCCCTTTAATCCAGGACACTTATTTTATTTTCTTAGATTTATAGGCCGCTGCCTCTTGCTACTGCAGCTCAGGGCAGCTCACAACATTTAATGTAATTTAATTTAATTTAATTTATACCCTGCCCCTCATGCCAAGGCAGCTCAGGGCAGCTAACAAGTAATAAAAAATACAATCAAATACAATCATAAGTATAAATATAAATACATTATGAAACCATTCTATCCATATGGAGGCTGTCATAAAACATATCAAATCAAACCCAACCCACCCTACCCCAATCCCCCCCGCTTCACCCATCTTCCTCACCAAACTCCTGGTGGAACAGTCAGGTCTTGCATTGTCTCCGAAAATAGGAGAGGTCCGAGGTCACCCGGGCCTCTGCTGGGAGGGTATTCCACAGCTGTGGCACAGCCACCAAGAACGACCTCTCCATAGTTCCCCCCCCCCGGGGATTTGTGGGAGTTCGAGAAAGGCACCTCTAGCTGACCACAGGGGTCGATGCAGAGCCTCGGGAGTGAGGCGATCCCGCAGATAGGTAGGGGCCCAGGCCGTGTAGGGCTTTATAGGTAAGCACCAACATCTTGTATCGGGCCCAGAAGACTACAGGCAGCCAGTGCAGAGAACGGAGCACTGGTGTAATGTGTTCCCACCAGCCCATCCTAGTCAAGAGATGGGTTGCTGCATTCTGCACCAGCTGCAGTCTCCGAACTCTCACGATGGGTAGCCCCACGTAGAGTGCATGACAATAATCCAGTATTGAGATGATGAAAACATGGATGATAGTGACCAGGTCAGAATCTGAGACAGATGGCCAAAGCTGCTGCACCAGATGTAATTGATGAAATGCACTCCTCATCACAGCCCCAACCTGGACATCCAAGCGGAGCTGGGAACAGAGGAGCACTCCCAGACTGTGAACCTGTGGAACCAGTGAGGGGCGAGCCTCATCAATAATGGGGGACGCCAACCCCACTGCCTTCCCGCATCACCTCTGTCTTGTCAGGATTCAGCTTCAGCTGGCTCACCCTCATCCAGTCCCCCACAGCTTCCAGACACCAAGTAAGCACCAAGACTGCTGGGTCTGGGTCAGATGAAAAAGAGAGGTAGAGTTGGGTCTCATCAGCATACTGATGTCACCGAAAGCCAAACTTCTCACGACCTTGCCCAGAGACTGCATATGCACATTGAACAGGAGAGGGGACATAATGGAACCTTGCGGGACTCCACACGAGAGGTCTCGGGGAGATGAAAAATGATCCCTGAGCACCACTTGCTGGGTTCTTCTGGCCAGGAAGGAACAGAATCATTCAAGAATAATCACACCTATCCCGACTCAATCCCACAAGCGAGTCACCAATATCTCATGGTCAACAGTATCAAAAGTAGCAAACAGATCTAATAGAATCAGCATGATCAAATGACCCTGATCCAATTCATGGCAGAGGCCATTGACCAAAGCAACAAGCACAGTGTCAGTGCCATAGCCTGATGAAAAGCGGACCGTGAGGGATCAAGAAAACTCATGCGGTCCAGATTATCCTGCAGCTGCCGAGCCACAACCCATTCAATAACCTTCCCCAGAAAGGAAAAATGAGAGACAGGCTGATGACTCGCAAAGGAGTCAATGTCAAGTGATGGGTTTTTGAGCAGAGGCAGTAACATTGCCTCCTTGAACCAACTCGGCACTCTGCCCTCCCAAAGAGAGGCATTGACCAACCCCGCCAGCAATGGCCCCAGCATCTCCTGGTTGGCCTTAACCAGCCAGGATGGGCACAGGTCCAGTTCACAAAAGGTGGCCCTGACTGCCCCAGGAACATCCCCCACATCTGTGGGTGACACCCGCTGAAGTTGATCCCATAAAATCAGGCAAGGCGGGGCTTCCATAACCTCTGGTTCTCCTATTGGTTTATGCTTTTATCCTATATTAAAAGCATAAGAATATAGGACAACAGCACTCAAAACTAAATACAAATAGCACTGTAAAAATACAATAAAATACCTCCACGGCAGAGATAAAAACCCTCCCTCCCCACTTCCTAACCCCCACCCAACACCCATCTCCCTTGCCAAAATCCCATTGAAACAGCCAGGTCTTACACTGCCTGTGGAAAGAGGGACAGTCCGTGGCCAAGTGGACCTCCATAGGGAGCAGGTTCCACAGCCATGGTGCGGTCACCAAGAACGCTCTCCTCATCATCACCATCCAAAATACTCAAGGAACCCTGTGGAGGGCACTCCCAGTTGACCACAGGGGCCAATACAGGACCCGGGGGTGAGGCGAACTTAAATATAGGTGAGGTCCGGGCTGTATAGAGCTTTATAGGTCAAACCTCTAAACCAACACCTTGAATGGGGCGTGGAAGATTATAGGTAGCCAGTGTAGATATTGGAGCACTGGTGTAATGTCCTTGCAGTGACCTTTCTCTGTAAGGAGGTGGGCTGCCGTATTCTGCACCAGATGCAGTCTCTGGACCCTCACCAAGGGTATCCCCACATAAAGCGTATTGCAGTAATCCAGTCTTGAGGTGATGAAAGCATGGATGATGGTGGCTAGGTCAGAGTCTGAAATGTACAACTGAAGCCATTGTACCAGATATAATTGGCAAAATGCTCCCCAGCATCACCTCCATCTTGTCAGGATTCAGCTTCAGACAGCTTGCCCTCATCCAATCCCCCATGGTCATCAAACACCAGGTAAGCACTGAGACTGCTGGGCCTGAGTCAGCTGAAAAAGAGATGTAAAGTTGGGTGTTATCAGCATACAGATGACACTGCACACCAAACCATCTGACAACCTCACCCAAAGGCTGCATGAACACATTGAACAGGAGAAGGGACAGAATAGAACCTTGCAGGACTCCACACGTGAGGTCCCAGGGGGATGATGAATTGAACAGTCACCCAGTAACGCACGTTGAGTTCTCCAGTACAGGAAGGAACAGAACCATTTGAGAACCGTCCCACCAACCTGGCTCAATCCCGCAAGCAGGCCACCAACAACTTGTGGATCAATGGTGTCAAATACAGCCGAGAAATTAATAGGATCAACAGGGTCGACTGACCCTGGTCCAATTCATGGCAGAGGTCATTGACCAAGGTCACAAGCACAGTCTCAGTGCCAAACCCCAGCTGAAAGCTGGTCTGCAAGGGATCCAGAAAACTGACATGGTCCAGATGGCCCTGAAGCTGCTGAGCCACCAGACTGATTGATAGTTGGCCAGGGAGTCAACGTCCAAAGATGATTTCTTGAGCAGAGGCCACACCCCTGCCTCGTTGAGGCAATCTGGCACTATGCCCTCCCTAACGTATCCTTAAAAATAATAGCTCCCCCCTCCCCCCCCAATTCCTCTGTCCAAGACTGATGCTGTACAGAGTACCCAACTAAAACAAGGTCAGCCAAAATAGACCCTGACTCAGTGTCCAGCCAGGTCTCCGTAATACACAAGAGGTCAGTTGCCTGGTGCAAGATTAACTCCGGGACTGTTGTTGACTTATTTACAACCGACCTTGTGTTAAACAGCATAAAACCCAGGCCAGGGGTCCTCTGGTCACTGACAATGCATCCTTATGAAAAATACATGGTGCAGAAATGTGTTGGATCCAAAGAAGTCCTGCACCCTGTCTTTTTCATAAGTGTCCTGGATTAAAGGGGAGGTATGGCAACCCTACGCATACTGGGCAGGACATGCAGGAAGCTGCTGTCCAAGCTGCTGTCCTCCATGTAGGGATGTGCGAACAGAACCAAGTTCGGAAATTGAGTTCGGTTCTAAAATCGAGTTTGGTTCGAAAGTTCGGTTTGGTCAACCGAACTATTCGAATTCGGTTGAATACCGAACTTCCGAACCGAGTTCGTACATTCAAAACCAGGTTTTTTGGCCTGCCGAACTGGTTTGGATTCGACCAAACAATTTGGTCGAATGCGAGTTCAGTTCGAAAGTTTGGTTCAGTCGACCAAACTATTCGAGTTTGGTCCGAACTCCGAACTTCCGAACCACGTTCGCACATCCCTACCTCCATGGCGTTGGCTCTTTTCTTTTGAATCGCAAGGGGGATTTGTTGTGCTTTGAGTCAACCCCGTGTTGTATTTTGCACACATGTCCTTTAAGAGCTCCCGGCAGGGTTGTGGGTGGGACAAGGGAGGCAGCTGGGCTGCAGACCGGTCTGTTGTCATGGGTGGCTGCCTCAGTTCATATGGGCTGAGGATGCATGGGCACCCATTGTCATGCACTTTTTTTTTTTTTTTGCCTCGCACAGGGCACTCTGAATTTTTGGGCAGTGGCCATGAGTGGGTGCTGCGTGGCTCACAGGAGTGCACATTCCCCCGCACCACCTTCAAACAAGCATTCAGATGAGTGGGTATTGGGTGGCCATGCAAAGTAGCATCTCATTTTAAAACACCCTCTGCTTTTTAGCGGAGGAAACTGGAGATGAAGAAAACTGGTGCCAACTTATTTTGAGTATCGGTTTTCTCCATCTCCAGGTCCATTTCCTTAAGATCTGCCTAAGTAGAATATGTCAAAAGCTTTTTTTACATAACTGGAGAAATATAACTTAAGCAGACTCCACTGTATGCTAAGGTAGAGTTAGCCACATTTTGATTATTAGTTGTGTTTTTAAAAATTAGGCTGTAGTTTTCAAACCACTTATTCGTAAGTATCACTGAAGTCACCGAAACCTCAGAAGCAAGCAGTTTAAGGACTGCAGCAGCTTTTATCAGCTAGCAGAATTTCATTACTAGTATAGAAAAAGGTATGGAGGGCACACCATTTCCGAGTATCAAAAAGCCAAGGAAGGATTCAGAATGACTAGATAGAAAAAAAAAAATCAAGGCTATCAGCAAGAAAGGAAACAGAAATAATCAGCATTACTTCTGAGACGTAGAGAATAATCTACATTTTATATCCAGCTCTTTTCTGCTACCCATATGCTTGTGAATACTCCTGACAGGGAGGCATATGTTTTGGTATATCTGTAAACAGCAACCCCAGAGTTATCTGCAAGACAAGAAGCAGCATGAATGCTTCTTAGAGGAAAGGTTGCATGGCAGAATATGGTAAATAACATGAATCAGAAGAGAGTAAATAAAGGAGCAATCCTAGATGTTATGATGACAATTGGTCAGCTATAACTTTGAGTTTTCTTGGTAATTGTTTCTTGATAAATGTCAAAACTGTAGCATCATTTCAGTTTTGTGCTGAAATTATTTGTTTAAGAAGGCAAAGAAAAAAACACCTTGGATCTCGTCTAAGACGTATTAATTACCCTGGAGATTAGAAAGATTTCCTATTGAACACTGACTGAGGCAGGATTTTACATGTTTATACAACTGTTGAGCAGTCAAGCTAGCAGGGCTGAAGAAATCAGATGAAACAAAAGGACTGGCAGAGTCTGATAAAAAGCTTTCCCCCCTAAAAGATTATTATGAGAAAATAAGATTATCTGGAATTCATGGAGCAACAATCTTCTTTTTCTGAAACATGACAGTGACTCATAGTCAAAGGAAATGTCTCCTAGCTATCACAGTGGCATTGCAGTCACTGGTATCTGTCCAATAATTAATTCTTAGCAAAGCTCCATTTAAATTTCACTCCTAATAGTTCTTAAAATTGTTGATTAATTAATTAATGAAATTAGGAATTCACCGCTTGGTTCACAATCCAAACATCTGGGCAGAATGTGAAGATAAAAATGGATCAAATAATCAAACCTACCCCTGATGAAAACCATTGGCTCAAAAATGTACACATTTGGTGTTCTGAGCCAGATTTTCACCTGGTGTAAATCATCACTGCTACCCATCTATGCATCAACAGTGCATGCCCACACTCACCGGATGTTCAGGAACCATAGATATTCAATGGGCAGGAAGGGTCTTTTCATGGTGCTGATGGTCCTAGAAATGGGTCTTCATCTAGGTCTGCATCCAAAGGTTGTGTGAGCTGTGACAGTCTAGCAGCTAATGCTTTTATCGTCTGCTCCATTCTCTGCATCCCGGTGATGAAGTTCTCCAACTGCTCCAGTCTCAAGTGGTTAGGCTCATTCCTCAGCCACTGCCTAATGGGGCTCATGTCCCTATTTTGAACAGGTGGCAAATGATGCTTCTCCCCCTGTCTAGGTGGGGGTGGGGCTGGCGAAAGAGCTACCACCCTCTGGATAGGGGAACCACCCTCGGTCCCGGTAACACTGCCCAGAGGGGCTTGTGCTTTGTCAGGTTGGAGTCTGGGGGAGTTTCCCAGTGGCCAAGTGGTCCACCAGGGCCTCACAACCCCCACCATTTTCTGCTGGAGAGAAGTCAGGACTTCATCTACAGGGTCCTCCTGTAGACCCATGACGGTGGGTGCTGCGGCTAGAGTGGCAGCTTAAAGATATTGACCACAGCCCTCCCTGTCTGTAACTTGGCCCCAGAACCCTGCCGGTAGCTCCTGGGGCTGGAGTGGCTGTTTCTTGATGCGGTGGACTGACATTGTCTCCGTGCAAGGAATGATGGCCCCAGACCCATGACGCTGAGCCCTGGGGCTAGAGTGGCAGCTTCTGGATATTGGCCATCACAGCCCTCCCTGCCTGTAACTTGGCCCCAGACTTTTGTTCTAATGAACTTTGTTACAGCCAGTGGCCAAACACTAAAATCTTATCTTACCGTACCAAAACCCTGATGACGGGTCCTGGGGCTGGAAGAGCTGTTTCTTGATGCAGTGGAATGAAATCATCTCCATGCGAGGAATAATGGCCCCAAACCCATGACGGTGGGTCCTGGGGCTAGAGTGGCAGCTTCTAGGTACATATTGGCCACAGCCCTCCCTGCCTTTAACTTGGCCCCAGAACCCTGACGGCGGGTCCTGGGCTGGAGTGGCTGTTTCTTGATGCGGTGGAAAGACATCGCCTCTGTGCGAGAAATGATGGGCCCAGACCCATGACGGTGGGTCCTTGGGCTAGAGTGGCAGCTTGTAGGTATTGGCCACAGCCCTCCCTGCCAGTAACTTGGTCCCAGAACCCAGGCGGTGAGTCCTGGGGTTGGAGTAGCTGTTTTTTGATGCTTTGGAAAATCGGCTCTCTGTGCAAGGAATGATGGCCCCAGACTCATGATGGTGGGTCCTGGGGATAAGGTGGCAGTTTCTAGGTATTGGCCACAGCCCTCCCTGCCTGTAACCTGGCCCCAGAACCCTGGTGGTGGGTCCTGGAAATGGAGTGACTGTTTCAAGATACATATTGGCCACAGCCAACCCTGCCTGTAACTTGGCCCCAGAACCCTGGTGGTGGGTCCTGGGACTGGAGTGGCTGTTTCTTGATGCTTTGGAAAATCCACTCTCTGTGCGAGGAATGATGGCCCCAGACCCAGGATGGTGGGTCCTGGCGCTAGAGTGGCAGCTTCTAGATACATATTGGCCATAGCCCTCCCTGCCAGTAACGTAGGCCCCAGAGCCCTGACGGTGGGTCCTGGGGCTGGAGTGGCTGTTTCTTTTATATATATATATATATCTACACTAAATCTAACTGCTATTAACTATTCTAAAACCTATTGAACTAAATGGAATATCCTAATAATTATCTACAAGACCTTGTCCTACAAACACACTGTATCTATATCTATTTCTATAACTAAGCTATCTACTATGTATATCTATCTAGTAACTGTCTATCTAATAACTATCTATCTATATATACAATATTACACAGGGGGAAACACAAAGAACACAGGGAGAGGTACAAAACTGAAATGAAAATCAATTTAATAATATTCCTACTCTAAATAAATTCAGGCAGGTCCATGTTGCAAGGATAAGGGTAAACAGATCGTAGGTATAGGAATAGTGGCTCAGCAGGATAAAGAGTCAGACAAAGCAGAGCGAAAGAGGTGAGTTTTAAGGAGAGATTTGAAGGTATGAAGGGAGGGTGCAAGGCGGATGTGGACAGGGAGGGAGTTCCAGGCATGGGGGGCAGCAAGTGAGAAGGGACGAAGGTGCTTAGGGGAGCAGGGAAGGCATGGAAGGGTGAGAGAAGGGACAGAGGAGGAGCAAAGTGCACGGGCTGGAGTATGAAGGGCAATAAGTGCAGAGAGGTAGCGGGGAACAAGGTTGTGAAGAGCTTTATAGGTGAAGACTAGGAGCTTGTGCAGGATTCGTTCAGGAAGGGGAAGCCAGTGAAGCGAAGAGACTAGGGGCTGCACATGGACGAAGTGACTGGCGAGGTAGATGACCCTGGCAGCAGAGTTTTGGACAGAAATGAGGGGAGAAAGGTGAGACCGGGGAAGGCCAGTGAGAAGGAGGTTACAGTAATGTAGGCGAGAGATGACCAGAGCATGAACAAGAGTTTTGGCAGACGAGACAGAGAGAAAAGGGCGAATCTTAGCAATGTTAAGGAGGGAGAAGCGACAGGATTTAGCAACAGAGTCAATGTAGGGTTTAAAAGAAAGGGCTGAGTCAAAGATGAAGCCTAGGCTACGGGCTTGGGGGACAGGCAGGATGGTGACTCCATCAATAGTTATTGACAGTGAGGAAGGAGAGGAAGGATGAGGGGGGAAGATAAGGAGTTCAGTTTTAGCCATGTTGAGTTTGAGTTGACGTTGAGACATCCAGGTAGAGATGTCAGAGAGACAGTTGATGAGACGAGCTTGAACAGAGGGAGAGAGAGAGGGAGTAGAGAGATAGAGTTGAGTGTCATCAGCATAGAGGTGGTATTGGAAGCCATGGGAGGCAATGAGTTTGCCTAAGGATGAGGTATAGATCGAGAAGAGGAGAGGGCCAAGAACAGAGCCTTGAGGAACACCAACTGAGAGGGGGAAGGAGGAGGAGGCGGAGTTGGAGAGAGACACATTAAAGGAGCGGTCAGAGAGGTAGGAGGAGAACCAGTTATGGACAGAGCCACAAAAGCCAAGGGAGTGAAGGGAATCCAGCAAGAGTGAGTGGTCAACAGTATCGAAGGCAGCAGAGAGATCAAGGAGGACAAGAATGGAATAGAGACGTTTAGATTTAGCCACCAGAAGATCGTTGGTGATCTTAGCGAGAGCAGTTTCAGTAGAATGAAGGGGGCGGAAGCCAGATTGGAGGGGGTCAAGGGAGGAGTTGGAGGATAGGAAGTCAAGGCAGCGGGAGTAGACAACACGTTCAAGCAGCTTGGAAGCAAAAGGAAGGAGTGAGACAGGACGATAGCTAGAAGGGTCAGAGGGGTCAAGAGTGGACTTTTTGAGAATAGGAGAGACTGTGGCATGTTTGAAGGCAGAAGGGAAAGAGCCAGTAGAGAGGGAGAGGTTGATGATGTGCAGGAAGGAAGGGGCGACAGTGGGAGTAATGGAGGTGAGGAGGCGGGAAGGAATGGGATCAAGGGGGCAAGTGGAAGGGTTGGAGGAGGAGAGCAGAGAGGAGATTTCCTTAAGGGAGGCAGGGGAGAAGGAGGACATGAGAGAAGGAGGGGGAGGAGGGAGAGGGGTGGGAGTGGGAAGAGAGGAGTGGGAAGCGATGTCGAGGCGGATCTTGTCTATCTTGGAGGTGAAGAAGGAGGCAAGATCCTGAGCAGAAAGGGAAGAAGGAGGGGGAGGACAGGGAGGCTTGAGGAGGGAGTCAAAGGTAGAGAACAGGCGGCGAGGGTCCCGAGAACAGGACTCAATGCGGGAGGCATAGTAGTGTTGTCTAGCAAGGGAGATAGCAGAAGTAAGGGTGGAGAGACAGAATTTGAAGTGAAGGAAGTCAGCGTGAGAATGGGATTTGCGCCAGAGTCGTTCAGCAGCACGAGTGCAAGAACGGAGGTGGCGGATACTAGGGGTGAGCCAAGGACGGGGGTTGTGGGAGAAGGCAGGGCGGGAAGAGAGAGGGGCATGGGAGTCAAGTGTGGAGGAGAGAGAGGCGTTGAGAGCAGAGACAGCGGAGTCAGGGGAGGAGGAAGAGAAGACTGTAGGAAGAAGGGGAGAGAGAAGTGTGACTTCCAGTCATACGTTTTGGCCAGGCGAACTCACCCGAACGCGATCCAAACTGACTGAACTGTTCAGTGATTTCGACGTTTGGAATTGAGTTCGGTTCGGTCAGTTCATGTTCGGATTTGGGTTCAGGTTCGGTCATCCGAACAGGCCGAGTTCGGCTCGAACTCCGAACTTCTGAACCGTGTTCGCCCATCCCTACCCATTGCCATTGCTTGACAGTGCATGCTTGGTGGTCCTAGGGAATGTGTGCTTGCACCTAGTCCCCGGTGAATTGAGCTAGGAGGGAGCAGGCCTCAGCCAGATGGGATCATTCACCCCCCCCCCTTTTTGTGCCAGGTGTTTCCAGTACCCTACTTGGAGGGAACCACACCCAACTTCTCCCCAACCCACAGCATTTCTATGGAGGAGATTGAGCAGGTAGGGAAAGGGGTACCCGGGTTCGCGGGCCCAGGCACCACTGGGTGGTGCTGCGGCCAGGGATTGCCCCGGAGGGGGAGGGGCTTGTGCTGCTCCAGGCAGGCCTGTGCCTGTCAGCAAGTACTATGGTGCAGTCAAGCGGAGACCTGGGTTCCCTGAGTTCTGAGTCCTGAGTTCTGAGGCCTGGGTCATACCTACAGGCCTGGTGTTTCACTTGGGGATTCCAGAAGGAGTGAGCCATACCTGTATGAGGTCGGAGTTGCAGCCGGGGGGCGGTGCAGTTTCTCACTGGTGGCAATGTAGCATGTCTGAGCATAGGCCTGGGCTGTTGCTGCTACACTAGGTCAGGGGGGGTATAAAATGAGGCCCGCAACTCTCACCTGGGCTGCTACATTCCTACCCCGCTACAAGCAGCAGGCATGCACACCACGCAGGCTGGTCTGGTGCAGGCCACACTACTGGCTGGTCCCCTAAGAGGCCCTTCACCCCCTGAGGGAACTGTTCCTCCACTGCTGTCCCACAGCACCCACTCAGTCACAAGAAGCTGCTTCTACTTCTCACTTCCTCAGGTTCCAAGCCTCAACTGCCATCCTTCACCCTGCACGCAAGCTGCCACTCAAAAGTCTCGCAAGGCTAGACTTTGTTTTGCGCCAGTTCAGGCTGCCCCAAGCAATCTTGAAATTGGGTCAGCACCTTCTGTTCACTGCCATCCAATCCCTTTTTAGTCTTCCTCCTTCTAAGGGTGGGGGGGGAGACAAACCCCTCTGTTGGGGCAGGCATGGGTGAGGGCGAAAGGAATAAAACTCCTGCATCAGAACTCACCAACTCACAATGGTACCACAAGAAATGGATAGCAAACAGTGGACTCGGAAGAACTGTGGGAGCAAGACAGGAAATGTAGCAGCTAAGAGCCCAGTACAGGTGAATCTAATAATTCAGCAGACAACTGGAGGAGGTTCAAGAAGCGGTTTAGCCTGTAGATGCTGGCAAGTGAAGCTTTAGAGAACTGAAGCAAAAGAAGAAAGCCATTTTCCTTAATATATCTGGGTCAGAAGCACTGAATATCTTTAACTATCTCCAATTATTGGGGAAGAGAAAGCTATTTATCTATTTATTCATTTGTTAATTTATTTAAATGTATAACTCCTCCTTTCGCTAAGGTTCAGGGCAGAATACAAACTAAGAATTGATTTTTTAATAAAAAGAATACATACAATATAAAAGTCCCCTAAAAGCCTCATTCCAGTCCCCTCTAAAAATCCCTACCTAACTTATATTCCTGCCTGTCAAATGCTTGGCCAAAAAGAAAGATCTTGCACTGCCTCTTGATGTCTTGCACCCAGGCTCAGGCTTAAACGAACCTCCAGGGGAAGGGAGTTCCACACCACTGGGAAAACAACCAAGAATGCCTCTCTGGGTGAAACAAGACATGACGCTAACCACCCTTTAACCACCCTTGGTTATTTATGCATGTTGCAGGGCTGTGTTGGTGCCCATACTTGAAAAGGCGCTCACAGACACCACAAATTCCTCACTGGATGGAGTGAGGGTAATTGTGGGCTTTAAGAGTGGATAAGGTGAGCTAATGGCATGGTACTTGTAGGAAAGAGACAGATACATATTAGGGCTGTAACTCGGTCTTCAGAAATCGCAGAAGATTATGGTATTCGGTTTGGAAAGTCCAAAGTTCCAAAGACCAAGGCCGTTATTTGGAAAACTTTGCAAAACTTTGGAATCTTTGGAAACTGCTGCATGTATTGGGGCTGGTGGACAGTTGAGCTTCTTCTGGAAATGAAACTTAGTACCATATTCGGTAGGAGAGGGGTATGGGAGGGGACAGTTGAGTGATGGTAAGCCAAATGGCAAATTTTGACTTACTGGCTAAGCAAGGTGGCAAGCTTTTGATTGGCTGGCACGGCAAAATAAAAGTGGTTGCATTTTGTCCATTCTCTTTGGTGAATTTGGCTGTATGCTACAGTGCTGCTGAATCTGTAAGTAATCAGCTGGGGGGGAGGGGAGTTGCCTGTCCTGGACTCGCCTGGTATGGTTTGGCCTTTCCTGTTCATAGGGCCAAGTAATCGGCTGGGGGATGGGTGTTACCTTTAACTTTACCATGCCACACATGGTTTTTAAAAAATAATAATTGAGTGCCACATTGTTTCTAGTTCTACCTGCTGCTTGGTTGGCACTTGGCACCATGAGGCCAGAGGTGTCCCCCCTTCCACCCGCGCAGCCTGGACTCGGGGAGGGGTTTTTTAAAAACTTTTTTGGTGGGACTTACATTGCAGCCATTCATTTAAATGGCTGCAATGTAAAAAAATCCGGTACCTGGAATCCGGTAACGGGACCGGATTCCGGTTGAATCCGATAATGCCGGTACGCCCAGTACCGGCATTATCGGATTCCGGATTTACCGGCACGCCCACCCCTACTATTCGTACAGCCCTAATACATATCAACTAAACACCAGCACCACAGAAGCTCTCTCTGTAAAGGTAATTTATTCCCATGCTCATTATGTCTCTTCTACCCTCAAATCAACACCCCAGGGACACCCAAAGTGTGAAAATCCTGGCTGCCCTCAGTGGACCCAGTCTTTGGAGACCCACTGCTCTAGGGAAAGCTCTTTCCCACCAGCTGAGGGATTTTTTTTCTCTTCCCTGCCTCGCACTTACCAGTTGTGGTGCTCCAGCACTAGTCCTGAGCTAGATTCATGTCTCTAGCCTTGTGGTTACAGTCACATGATAATATATGTTTAATATTTCAAAAACTGGTTTTCTTTGGAGTTTTTTGACCAAAATGTTAGATAAATTTGAAACAGATTTTTTTTCTTGTTGATATTTCATTATCTTATGAATGTTTACCCTGCTCTTCTTATTTCTGTATCATCACTCTTAATTCTATCCTGCACCTCACAAAAACGTACACCCTGGCCTGTGCTTTTGTACTGGAACTGCTGCAAAATGAATCTATCTGTTTGAAGATGAATCCTCATGAAGTTATCACATCCTTCTGACAACTTTGGAGAAAGCTTGTCTGCTGATATTTAAATGCTAGTTTATAGCAATGATTTCTTCAAGTCAATTTATAAAACTCACCTTTATTAAATAAAGCCCCTGGATAAAATTCCAATAAAGGTCCCAACGAAGTCAGTGACAAAATTCCCATTGACTTCAAAGTGACAACTTCATGTTTATGATGTGAAATATTTAGCGTTATAGCTTGACTGTGTTTCCGCTAGCAAGGACAGTTTTTATGTTGCAGCTTGAAATAAATAAATCCTGAAGAGTATCCTAAATGAAAGAGCTCTTTTGTGTAATTATATGAGGCATACTTCATTTATGCATACAACAGCTATCTGTATTTTCCATGAATTCTCTGTGTGGCTACATTGGTGTATTGTTTGTTCTGTATTCATTATAGATGAATGAATAATTCACAGTTAATAATTTATTTAGCTAATGAAGCCTCTCTTTGTGCTTGGGGAATAGCCAAAAGCAGATAATAATTTCCATGAATTTATCATTATTTGAGATGTTTTTATATAAGCATCTTTTTGATTTATTTATTCAGTTGTTTGATGCTAGATGTTCAAAATCCAAATATATTATTTGGACAGGAAAATTACACGTTATTGATTCTGTTCTCTAATGAGTTGGGATTCCAAGCACTTCTTGATTGAATATTTACTCATCTTAGAAATTTAAAATTTTGATTTCCAATAATGTTTGCGTAGTTGACTTTAAAACTGGTTTCCATAAATACTCATCCATCCCAATAAATATTGATTACTTAAACATTCACTGAAATAGAATATAAAAGGAACTCAAAAATTGCTACATTAAATCCACTTGAAAAACTGAAATGCATTATTTAGAGAAAATTTAGATTTTGTATAGATGAGTGGTTGAGTTGAGTGAATAATCAATCAGGTGAATGACAGTCTGGGTGATATTTTGCCAAATCTATGGTCCTTTTTAAATGGACTGCGACTTCAGGAGGGATGGGTATGCACACTGGTGCGGCATGTGTGTGTGAGCATACATGGGCACACACCCATCTCTACCCATCTCCAAGCATGGAGCAACCACCGTTTTGGCCAATTGCTCTCTGCGTGGGTGATGGGTGGAGATGGATGGGTCGCAGGAGCACACCCGCCTGCCCACCTGCCGTGGCAGTCACACGGGCAGCACCCACTCATGCCCACGCAGCGGACCTGCATGGGCATGAGTGAGTGTCTCTCATGTAAAAAGGGCCTATATCAGAGCATGGTTTTTATGTGCAACAAGGACAGGAGAAATTCCTTTCCACTGTTCATAAAATGTTACTAGCTGTACAAGTCAACAGAGACTGTAAAGTACCTTCACGTTGTGCAGAATATTGGTTGATAACAACAGACTGCTTTGTTCATAGCACACAATAGTGACTTCCACAACACTTCTAGTCATGTTGATAACTTGGACACTGCCATAGATGATGTCCCAAAACTGGCTGCCTTTAAATTTTCTGCTGTCAGTGCCACTGCATTCACTTTGGCATTAGAACAAAGGGCACATGATGGATTTTTATATGAGAAAAACAGAAGGTTATAAAAGACTGGCAATTCCTCTTTGGCAATGATATAATGAAGGGACGAGTGGTCCAAAAACTGTTCAGAGTTAGCAACATTCTTTATTGCTGCCTTTTTATTATTAGAAAACTAAAACAAAATTGTAAAAGGTACTTTTTCTTGGATATGATAGAAAATATGTCTTCACACAAAATGCATAGTGGAAAGATAAGGCATATGGGCAGGATATTGGAAGAAGCATGGCCAGAACTAATTCTGTATATTGGATCATTTGCTTCCATAGTTTCCTAGTGAAAATGTTTTTGGTGGAAATATCAGTGTCAGCTTGAATTTATGGTGCAGTTCATGGAGATACGTCCAACTCAGAAGCTTGCCCACTGTTCAGAAAATCCACTTTACTTTTTGTCTATTGACACTCCTTGCCCATTTTACCTTCTTTTACTATTTATTATTTTAGTGTCCTGATTGCTTTGTAGATGATAGTTTTAGGAAATCTCAGTCCTCGGGAGCCTGGGGAAAATCAGGGGCAGATTTCTCATGTTACCTACCAGTATTCCACCAAACCATGTACAAGGCTTATTGTTTTCATTTTTCTTGACTTCAGACCTGAAACCGATATCCTGGGGTGGTGGCATTAAAGTAAATGGGAATACTCCAGAATAAGTAGCTTTACCACCACAGGACATTTTCCAGCTAAGATGTTAGCTTTTTTTAATTTAGAAATATGCTCACTAAAAATGAATGAGAAGACTAGCACATTTAACCAAAATTCTGAACAATTCCTGAGATAAGGTAAAAACAGAGGTGACAGGGGCCCACTTTGGCCCAGGACCCACCAGCATGTCTGTGTACCTGCCACCAGATGTTAGCACAGGACTGCCCCAAGATGGCGAGATGACTAGCCTGGGCTGCATCCTTGGAAGTTCTCAGAGGATGCAGCCTGGACTAAGGGCCGCCCACATGGGTCAGTGCTGGCCAATGTGGAATAGCACATGTGTTCAGCCCGACCACATCTGCCAAGTGCTGGTTGTCATGACTTCCTGTTTGTTTAGCTCCTCACCCTACACAGGACATGAAGGTGGCAGGACAGTTCTTTGTCCATGGGCATGTTTAGTCAGTTCTCCTCCCCAGCCCGAGCCATGTCAGCCCAGGCCAGACCAGACCGGGGGCGGGGGGGGAGGCAGTGTGATGCCCTCAGGTCTGTTTTTAACCATAGTCATGCTTCCTCTCCCCACCCCCAAGTCTTGAACCCACTTAGTGTTTGATAAAAAAACGTTTGAGAACTTTTGATTACTTTTTTCAAATGAAAAGTGCAGCTTTCATTAGAAAAGGGTTTGCTGAAAATCTCTTTCTAGTGAAAATTTAGTCATAAAAAAAGATCAGCCAATTGGAAATTTGGGTCAGTCAGCTGAAAATGCTAAGCCATCTGAAGGGGATATTGATGTGCATGTATTCATGGTGCTTTATGGGAACGGCAATTTACCAAGGAACATAGTAGTGTATCAGAAGTGGTTTATGCATCTTTGTTTTTGGATAAACATGTACAGTACGGATGGGTGAACTCAGTTCAGAAGTTCGGAGTTCGGCCCGAACTCAGCCTATTCGGATGACCGAACCCAAACCCGAATCCAAACCCGAACTGACCAAATTGAACTCAATTCCGAACGTCAAAATCACTGAACAGTTCGGGCAGTTCGGAGCGCGTTTGGGTGAGTTTGTGTGGCAAAAATGTGTCACCGGAAGGCAAAACATGACAGGGAGGGGGAGTCAGCTGAGGATCAGACTTCCAGGCACCAGGGGTGGAGAGGCTTGGAGTAGCAGCCAGCCTGCCTACTCACCATCCTTTTCGCCTCAGACTACTGGCTTCACAGTCTGCGATTGGCCACGGGCTAGGCTTCATGGAGCCAATGGGGCTTGCGGTGAGGCGGGCGCAGCAAGAAACAAAACTGATTGCCTTCCCCCTTCCCAACACCTTTTGAGCTAGTCATTGTTCCTGAACAGCAGGCGTTTCAGAAGCTCCCTCTCTGCTAGCAGTTTTTGTTCTTTCCTATTCCTAATCCATTGCCATCCTACTCCTATTTCACCCATCCAACCCATCTACCTCCATATTATCATATATATATATATAATATGATTTTTGTTTTTACCCCTCCCTGTGTTCAATCTTCCTCCCTCCCTCCCCCCTCCATTGAATCTTTTCCCCTCTCCCTCTTAGTCCATCCCTGATTCCCTTCCCCTGTTTTAAGTTTTGGATTTATTTAGCGTAGGAATATTATTAAATTGATTTTCATTTCAGTTTTGTACCCCCTCCCTGTGTTCTTTGTGTTTCCCCCTGTGTAATATTGTGTGTGTGTATATAT
>QEPC01004656.1:1709058-1732085 GCA_003113815.1 Sphenodon punctatus | reverse complement strand
AAGAAACAGCCACTCCAGCCCCAGGACCCACCGCCAAGGTTCTGGGGCCAAGTTACAGGCAGGGAGGGCTATGGCCAATATGTACCTAGAAACTGCCAGTCTAGCCCCAGGACCCACCGTCATGGGTCTGGGGCCATCATTCCTCGCACAGAGGCGATGTCATTCCAACGCATCAAGAAACAGCCACTCCAGCCCAGGACCTGCCACCAGGATTCTGGGGACAAGTTACTGGCAGGGAGGGCAATGGCCAATACCTTAAAGCTACAACTCTAGCCCCAGGACCCACCGTCATGTGTCTGGGGCCATCATTCCTCGCACAGAGAGCTGTTTTTCGGATGCCTGAACTGAACCGGACAGGACCGAACCGAACAGCCAAACCGAACGGGCAAACCGGACTGAACGGAACGGCCAAACCCGAACCGTGATTTTTTTGCCCATCCCTAATGTACATAGGTAATTAAAATAAAGTGTTTGGGGGTGGGCGGCCTTGGGAGTATGGGGGAGCGGCGCTGTGTGGTTGCACATTGCCCCGCACAACCCCCCCCAGATTCCCCGCTGGATGGGCCGGCACGTCTGCTGGCCGTGACAGTCAGATTCCGGCGGGGAATCAAAAGGGTGATTCCGTGACGGGGCCAAAGCCACCCCGTAACGTCTGAAATCACCCATGGTTGACAGGTGATTCTGTTCTGAATGGATTTAAATCTTTTGTCCAAACATAGAAGACTTACAAAAAAGGGAGGTGGTGAGATGGCTTAGCCATTTTGGTAGCGGTCACGCTCTCTTGTCAGGCTACCCACTTGATTACCAGTTCTAGATACATTCAGGCTCTTTTACCTGTTTACAATTCATTTACAATGAATGCCTCCTTTGTTGATTCTAAACATTTATTTCCCACCATGCAGACATGGGGCTCAGCATGAGTGGTGGGTGTCAGTTTTATCCCAATGTGTAGGTGGTTTTAAAGCCAGATATAGCAATGCTGAATTTATTTTATTGGGAGATTTTAATGGGTGATCTTCATAAAGTCTGGAATTTGCTATCAGATCTGGAGTTTAATATCCCCTCTCCTGCTATGGGGATAAGTATGACAGTACTTATAATTCAGAAGATAAACCCCCGATTCATTTTATGTAGGATTTTAACTTTAGAATGTTGAATGGGAGAACATTTTTGGATTCTCCAGGGGCTTTTACCTTCAATTCTGATCGAGGATCCAGCACCGTAGATTATGCTTTGGTTGATTGTTTCACCTGGCATAATTATAGTGATTTTCAGGTTTTGCATCACCTTAGAGTGATGATCAGTCACTGTCCTGTATTGGTTGCAGGAAGCAGGAGGATGAGACCAATCAGTTGGCAGATGATCAAGGGGTGCTTTGCCCAAAAGACTGGAATGGGCTCAGGTCAATCAAGTGTTGGTGGAGGATCTCTGTTGTGATCGGCTTGTGTTAACCCCCAATTTGGACGACTTTTTGATTTCCTCGGAGATGGTTATTCAGTATTATGCTACCCTGGTGGCTTCCCTCCAATTCACTTTGGTAGCTGTTGGGCAGAGAAGACAGGTAACTAGTTTATCACCTGTCATGGTTTGATTCTGAATGTTTAATGGCCAAAACAAGAGGTTCTTAAGTGTCTGAGGGATAAACTGATTACACCTGTTCATTGTTGTCAGGCTAGGTTATAGATGCAAAGAGAACCTATAAAGAATTATTCCGTAAGAAAAAACAGGAAGCGCTGGATAAACAGCAGGAAATGCTCCTCTTGGCAAGAATAGCTAAAGATGGGAGATTTTTTTCGGAGGTTGGTGTCCACTCCAGATCTAGTTGACTTCCTGTTTCCCCCCCCCCCCCCGATGCGTTTATATATGCTGCAGGCTGGGAAAGCTATTTCAGGGAGAATTTTTCCTTGTATTCCACTTTTATGGCAAATTTAAACGTCCCACTGAAACTTGATCATCTAGGAACGCTGCTGGACTCTTATAAAGTTTTGCCCTCCTTGGTTGCCAGTTATATAGCCAGAATGAGATCAGGCAAAGCACCAGGTCCCGATTTCCTACCGCCAGAGCTTTTTAAATCTAATGTGCCTTTTTGGTCTTTGGTTTTGGCTGATTTATTCAATGCTGTTAGGATTTCAGATACCTTGCCTCCATTATGGAGGCAGAGTACTTTTATTCCTATTTACAAAAAGGGAGACCATACATCCCCTAACTCGTTCAGGTCAGTCAGTCTCCTCTGCATGCCACCTAAATTATATGGGCAACATCTTTTAGGGCTGTTGCAGGAGTGGATTGCAACTAACAACATTTTGGGAGAAGAACAGGTGGGTTTTCACTATGGAGTCTCATGTATTGATCAGCTTCTTGTACTCAGTCATCTGGCTTCTACTGCATTGATGAAGAAGGAACAGATGCATGGGGCCTTTATAGATTTAAGGAGTGCTTTTGACTCCATTGACAGGAGTATTTTGTGGTCTAAACTTGCATTGCTGGGGATGGACCCTGTACTTATGCATCTTATCAGGGTCTTTCTTGAGAATAATACAGCGAGGGTGCTGTATGGCCATACTGGAGATTCCACTTGCTTATTTCCTGTAAAGAGGGGGGTGAGGCTTGGCTGTGTTTTGGCCCACACCCTCTTCAACCTCTTTTTAAATGATCTAAGGCCCCTCCTTCTGAAAACTGATTGTCACCTGCCAAGAATCTTGGGAGAGGAAATACCAATTCTTTTATTTGCAGATGATGCGGTACTCCTTTCCTTCTTTAAGATTGGTCTGCAGAGATTGCTTAACATCTGTGGGGAGTATTGCAAGGATAATAGCATTGAAATCAATACAGCCAAATCCAAAGCTCTTCCATTTGGCACGAGGAGGAGACTCAGGTGGTTTGCAGATGAAAAACTCTTGGAAACAGTCAGATCCTTTTCTTATTTAGGGTTGACTTTTTTGTGTACTCTATCCTGGGCTGAGAATTCTCGGAGGGCAGTTAGGAGGGTGACTCAGGCCATTGGGGGACATTCTTTCCTTTTTTTATAGGCATAGGAGGTACCATCTGGTGGAAGCACTGAGGATAGGACAAGCCAAGTTAAATTCTTCTTTACTTTATGGAGCAGAGATTTGGGACCATGATCTGAGAGCGAGGGAGTTGGTGGAGAGGTTTCAGGCCATTTTTCTTAGGAAACGTCTCATGGTTCCTACCTCAATCCCTAGGGCTTTTGCCACAGCTTTTTACTGTGGATTAAAGTAAGATCATATCTCCCCAGATATCTTCCTAAATTAGCTTTATTGGAGGCAGAGGAGTGGGGTCATCACTCCCTCTCTTGCCTCCATAATACTAGGAATCCTTTGCTGTCTATTTGTCTTAGAGATTTAGTATTGGATGCCCCCAGTTTACCTCTACCAGGCATTAGTTGGAGGGTTAAGGATTGTTCCTCTGAGATGGCTATGGGAGATGTTTTAATTTGTACCCAAGCTGTTAAATTAGCTTCTTTGTATTGTCTTTTTCAGATCTCCCCCCCACAGTTCTATATCTTTCTTTGGTGCCTCTGGCAGTACATAGGGAGGGACTTACTAGGCTTCACTTTAATCTGATCGATTTGATGGATGTGAGAGGGAGGAGGGGGGAAATCCCACACCATTTGAGATGCTGCCCTTGCGATAGCTAGTCAATTTAAGATATCATTCATATATGATGGGGTTGTTCATTTTATTCTGATGCAAGATCTGTTTTGCTTTTTTCCATCCTTGAACAACAGTACCTGCATATAGCGGATCATTTTTCTTCATTTGAAAAGACAGTTTGGCAATCCTTTTCTCCATGGTATTCATGTCTTGGCTAAGTTTGTGAAGAGGGTGGAGCAGATCTGGAGAGCAGTCTGGCTGAATGAGGGTTGATCTCTTATGAGGATGCATTAAGGAATCTGGGGTTTTTCAGATGATGATAATGATTTGGTGTTATATTATTCAATTTTATGTACATATTATTTGTTATTTTATTGTTTTTATATTTTTGTATTTGTGATTTGACTGTGGCCGGATTAGCACGGAGCAGGCAGACACAGGGCAGAAAAAGTGGCAGACAAAGGGTACTGGGCACTGAAGCAGCAGGGACTAGCAGAGGAGGAGATGGGGATGCCCCAAGTATGGGAAGGCATCTAGTTGAAGAGAAAGTCCCTGGGAGGCAGAAATATCAGTGAGAGACTGGCACACAGCAGGTGGACAGGGCAGGACAGATCAGACACTGGCAGGAAGCAGGCACTGGTTGTTGAAGCAGCAGGGACTGGCAAAAGAGAGACGACTTCTCTCCCAACTAGCTAGCATGGCATGGCTTCTAGAGTTGCTGAGAGCATGCCGGCATGAGGGAGAGAGGCCATCATCACAGAAAGGAGTGGGAGCAGTCCAAAATGTGGCAGGGTGTCATCAGCTTGCAGCAACAATCGCCTCAGGAGGGCAGCGCATCTCCGACCTTTGGGCGGCGGCAGCAGCAGTGGACAGGCAGGCAGGCAGGCAGGCAGGTGAGCAGTGGCACAGGCTATGTTTGTCATTGTAGGCACCCCAAGTTATGACAGGACATTGTCAGCTTGCAGGAGCACACAGGTTTAGGAACGTATCACTGGAGGGGATTGGGGGTATGAGAATAGGAAGAGATCTATGTTTTGTACCAAAGAATGTGGCTGAAAAGTTCTCGAAGGCACACTGAACAGCACACAGACAGAACCACAAGAGCCGAGCTTGCAAAACACTGGATGTGCACAGAACAACCACCAGCTAGCCACAGGTGCAGAGCTCACAGTGCTTCTTCACTCTCAGCCACAGGCACAGAGCTCTCAGCTTCTATAAGCTCCCTGTGCCTTCCCCCAGGCTCCTCTGATTGGTTCAAGGAAGATGCAAGCATGTACAACCAAATACCAATCTCTTCTGTCTGTTGCAGAGGTCTGTGATCTGTCTGCATAACCAATTGGCCAGTGGAGACGTCAAACTTAAGTGGCCATTTCGGCCACACACACCCCTTTGCACTTGTGTTTTGCAGCCTGAGCCATGTGCCAGGCTGCCCAGCAAAACATAAACAAATAACATAAAATGGGAGGGGGGATGTTATTGTTAATGTTTGATTTTATAACATAAATGTTGTTTTTATTTTTTGTTTTTAATAAACATGAATGAAAAGGTCTATTTTCATTTATGTTATGTTTTAATAATAACACATTGCACACTCCTGTAGGAAAGGTGAGCTGGGAACTTGCATTCTCCTGGTCTCAGAAAATGGCAAGAAGGGCTCATCCAGTGAAAAGAGAGATTATCAGTTCCTTATTTATCACTTGCTTCTCTGAGATATGCAGTATAAATTGCTGTAGCTGAACTAAAGTTGAAGCCGGTAGAGAAAAAAATGCTCCTGGGTATTTTCCCCCCTCCAGTTTTGAGCAGTGCATGGCATTTTAATGATGTTCAATCACCTAATTTTTGCCAATTTATTTTTCTTTTCATTTTGGTTTTTTTTGTTGATTTTTAAAATTTCATTTGTTTTCACCAGGAACGAAAAGAAAATAACCTTTTTTGTTGCTGGAGAAAACAAAACAAAAAAAAGAAATTAAAAAAAAAGAAAAACAAAATTAACAAAATGAATGAAAACAAATGAAATATCCAAAATGGCAAAAATTGAGGGGGGGGGGGTGTTGATCAAGTAGCATTTGCTATTCACTTCATTTGTTTCAGTTTGGGACGTCTGGAGTCAATGAGTTTACTTGATTTTTGAGCATACTCATTTCAGCTCTAATCTGAACCTCCATATTGAGATTGTTTGCTTTTTTGTTTATTCCAGTCTTATTTTATGTCCCTCCTATATCCAGACACCACTCTCAATTCAGACAAAACTGTTCCCCTCAAGATGTCCAGGCATGGATGGTTATACTGTATACACTATACAAGACCAGCAAATTGTTGTCTTTCCCTAACTTTCAACATATTAAAGCATTGATTGATATTTTAGTGTCAGGATCTGGCCTGCCCGACCCCAAGGACACGCCCCCAGCCCGCTACATGAACCTCGGGGCTCAGAGAGCTCAGCATCACAGGCCGATCAGGAGCCCCCACCAGAACAGCCAGCGGCTGTCAGGAGTCAGGAGAAGAGCGGCCCTGGCACCGCAAGCAAGGCTCCCGCAGACACAGGCACTTCCGGCAACACTCCAGCCAACGCGCCTGCAGCTGCAACGCCAGCCACGCCCCCTGTAACGGCGCTGCGCCGATCAGAGCGTCTCCGTCTCCGCCCCTCACCAACCCAATATTAGGCAGAGCCCAGCAAGCCTTCACCGCTGGTGAACAGTGCTCTGCCTGGGAGACCGGCCCCCCGTTTTGTGTGCTCAGTGTTTGTGACTCGTAATCAGATTCAAGTGCTATAGTGTGTGTGACGGAGCGAGTGTTGGTGGTGAGAACGAGTGCATGTGCGTGGACAACTGAGACCAGAGTGCATCAGATAAGCAAGACCCATCCCTTTCTCATGGTGGTGCTCCTGGAACCCCGGTGTGAGTGTCTTAGCCTGACCCCCTTCCTCATACCTAGGGACTCGCACTTCCCTCCCCGCACCATCATCCCTTACGCCCATTCCCCTGGCCCTGGGACCTGGAGTATTTGTGCTGAGGGAACTGGCCCGAGGCTTGCGCTAACCCAGATAACCAGTGATGATCCAGGCTGGGGTCTCTTTTCGAGCCTAAAGCCATTTACGATCCTGAGGGTAGTTTTCCAGGCACTGCCTCGTGGTTGTAACCCTCGTACGGAAGGACAGTTAGACCCCGGTTCTCCTACCCTCCCCCCTTGTGAGGCTTCCCTATCCTCACATTTAGATTAGATCAATGGTTTTACATTAGACAAGCTAGCTTTAATCAGTTGAATATGAAAAGTCCTATTGCCACTGCTCTTTTAATCTATAAGAAGTAATAATACAATTAAGTGCTTCTGATTCCATAGACAAATACACAGGACTAGATTCATCAGTTAACTAACTCCATGTAAAACAAAAACTGGACCATTTGGATTGATGAGAATTTGGGAGGAAAAGACCAAATTTGTGGGGAAAGAAAGAAAAAGAAAAGAGGACAAAAAGAATTGGAATTACAAAGTTCAAATTCAGAGCTCCAGCACAGTCACTGTTCATAATAGAGATCAGTTACAGCTGAGCAGCTGCCCGTTGCTTATGACGGAAAACCCACAAAATGTGGAATATTTATGATCCATTTGAAAGCCTAAACTATGAATAGGGTCAATGCAAATAAAGGGATTAACCCATTTAGCAGCAGAATTGCAGTTTGTGCTGGTTATTCATGGAAGCACAGAATCCTCTAAATAGGCTGGTTTAACAGTATGTTTATTGAGCTTTAAGTGCTTACTGTACCATTGACATCTAATATGCATGGTCAAGTTGGGAGTGATACTTCGTATTGAAAAATAAGCTAATGGAACGTGCGTGTGATATGTATATATCTGTACAAGTAGGTGTGCTTGGTCTTATTTCTTTCATTGAATTTATTTATATCAGATTTTATCCCTGCCCTTCCCTGAAGTTCAGCTAACAACATTATTAAAACAAACACAACATACAGAAGATTAAACCCATAAAACCACATAAAATACTTGTTTGCACCCTTTCCCCCAAACCCTAACCCTGCCTGTTAAGCATCTGGCCAAATAAATAGGTCTTATATTTCCTCTGGAAGATGCTCAGACTAGGGCTTTGGTGAACTTCCAAGGAAAGGGAGTTTAAGAGCGAAGGAGCAGTCAATAATTGTGCTTCTCTGCATGCCCAAGTTGTAGTGTTACAATGAGGATTGATATCGCAATTTTTCTTTTAACTATTTATTAACATGCAACACACCCATTTTTTCTAATCTTGGCAGTGTACAACACTAAACAGACAAGCATTCCTGTACAATTAGTATCTTACGTGTCCGAGGTGGGCCAGGTCCATGGATCATGCTGGCTGGTTAGAAATGTGAAAGAGTCCGTTCACTGATCTGGTCTGTGGTTACGACTTCTCTTTTGGAATCCTGGGCCAGTGAGGGCTAGGAAGAAGGAAGAGGGAGGAGTCAATGGCTTCTTGGTTCCTAGTCCTGATCTTTTTGTGTCAGCCGCCAAGAACAAGCATAGGTTTGAAGATGAGGTGTTGTAAAATCTGTGGGTTTTACAACACCGCATCTTCAAACCTACGCTTGTTCTCGGTGGCCACTAATTCAGAATGGGAGCAACGTCACTACCAGTAGCGCAGGGGAATGGCTAAACCCCCTTCCCCCCGCACAGGTATCTCTCCCTGCGTATCTTGTGGAGGCGCTTTTAAGCACCTCGTCTAAAAGCAGTGTTGGTCAGCTAGCACATGATTTCTTTAGACTAGTTAGATATCTTTTACACAGATTGGGTAGAATATTTGATAGGTTTTATGTATTTTTATATATTTTTTGAGTTTTATATTTATATTTGTAATATGTATTATTGTTGTTTATTGTTTATAAATATTGCCGTTAGCTGCCCGAGTCACTTCAGTGAGAGGGACGGGATAAAAATGTACTAAATAAATAAATAAATAAAAATAAATATTTGTTGCTGTCATTTTTTACTGCACACAGGACATTCTGTACTGAAATGTGCTTTCTTACCATCTTAAGCGGGCTCACTCAGAGTCACTTTGGTCAAGACGGGGGCCTGTCTCCACAGTACGGACCTGGGCCAATGATGAAACTTGCAAGAGAGTGTCTTGGCTGATCTTAAAAGCCATGCAGGGACATAAGGGGGGCAGCAGTACTTTTGATTTGTAGGGCCCAGGCCATTTAGGGCCAGGTTGAACCTAGAAGCTTGAGTTTTTCCTGGAAAGCTCTCAACAGCCAGTGCAGATTGAAGCACTGGTGTAATGTGCTCCCAGAAATCCACCCCCATCTGGAGGTGAGTTGCCACATTCTGATAACCAAAAGGCTTTCGGGGTGGGGGGAGTGGAGGGGATAACGATATCAGTTGGAATGATGTTTAAACACACAATTTTGCCTGGATAACAAAATTGATCTAACATCAATTTAAAAACTCACATTTCACTTCAGTGAGCTCTGGATCAGGCCCAGTGGTGAGCACTGAGCATACTATGGAAAGAGAAATCCAGTATAATTCGCTTTATCAGATTTACTGTTTTCTAGCACACCAGTTCAACTGAACAAACTATGTTTCCTTTGTCAATCTGATCAGCTTCTAACCACTAATAATCTGTTAACTTCTGATCAGTGGTTTAGTATTTTTCAGTTGTTGGGCTTAAAAAGCCAAATCCCTGTCATTCAAAAGCCTGGTTAATTGATAATTTTTTGGTAATTTCGGACGTAACGATACCACAGTCAACCACAGTGAATCCCCTGTGGTGGCTGTTGGTCTCGTTATGTCTTTTGTGCTTCCCACCAGATGTTCACCTCAGTGAATCACTGGTGGGAATCACAATGACCACGATTCTGGACTTCCGGCCGCCTGGAGGTCCAGAATCATGGTGGGATCGGGCCCCAACCGTGGTCTGTAACCTTCAGCCAGGCCGGATTGTGGTTCCGACCACAGGATGGGATCGGGTACAGGAGCAGGATTGGCTGCTGTGCTTGCCTGTCTCCCGGAGGGCAGGCGGCAAGGGGAGTGGGGGGGGCGAGGCTGTGCGGCTGCACGTCATGTCGCGCAGCCCTGCCCCCTCCCCGATTCCCGGTGAGAATCAGGCCGGCACATCTAAAGGACGGCCGGCCTGATTCCTGACTGGGATCTGAAACGGATAGGGTCCAAAACAAATCCCAGTCCGTGGTTCGGCATGGCAGGCCTAGCGGCCTGGTACATCTGAAATTTCCCTTCGTTTTCTCTAGAGCCATCCAGAATACTAATTATTATTATTATTATTATTATTAACAAACATTTATATAGCGCAAGCAGTGTACCTGGCACTTTACAAAGTAATAAAATAGACACGGCCCCTGCCCCTAGGGCTTACAATCTGAGAGTGTAGTGGTACAGTATTGTACCACTGTACCAGATTCTCAATACCAATTCAGTATCCAACTACCCACTATCATTACTTCCCATCACCCATCACAGATAATGAATCTACACATGATAGTGCACAATGATGGGCCGCACGATGACAGATGCGGTGACTGTCCGGCCGAAGGGCCCCAGGGCACCCCGGCCCAGCAAACAGCCGACACCCTTTAGGTGTTGCACTTCGGGCTGGCACCCACGTGGCCCTGCCCTGGGAGTTATTACCTGGGGAAAGGGAAGGGAGAAGCAGAGTGACAACAGGCTCCTCCAGTCACGACAGCCCCAGTCCCCCCAACCCCGATCACAGCTTGCAGCTGCCCACAGGGCCCCGCCCTGGGATTTATTACCTGGGGAAAGGGAAGGGAGAAGCAGAGTGACAACAGGCTCCTCCAGTCATGACAGCCCCAGTCCCCCCAGCCCCAAACACAGCTTGCAGCTGCCCACAGGGCATGGTGGTGGTGGTGGTGGTGATTTTTGTGCTGGCTTCTGTTCTGTCTCTCTCAATATGTCTTTCATCCTGCTGGTAGGTGCAGCAGGGGGAGGGAAGGGCTGCATGTGCTGTTGTGCACCCAGAGTTGCTAGGCAATTAAGAGGGAGGGGGAAGGAGGATGGGGTGGATGAGTTGTTGTGCACGTTGTGTACACCCTGATTGGCTAGGCAATTCAACCACTCAACTGCTGCACATGGCAACACCTGCAGAGGTGCCAAGCTGGTGCCAAAGAGTTCAGAAGTTTCTGAAGTTTTCCAACGTCCTGTACTTCAATTTCCAAAGTCTGAAGCTTCTGAAAGAGTGCTCAAGTGCCTCTGGGTACCCGGACTGACTATTTGGAACTTTGGAATTCAGTCTGAGTACCCAGAAGTACTATTTGTCTAACCTCTAGTAAATAGGTTAATTAGATTAGAAGGTTTAGATAAAAACTTTTATTTTTTAAATAATTTTTAAAAATATTTTTTTTTAATCTTATTTGTTAGGTTATAGGTAAGTTAGATTAGGTAAATAAAAATAGTAAAAATATATTTTTTATTTTTATACTAAAAAGGTTTTTAAAAGGAAAAAAATAAAAAAGTAATATTAAAAAATTAATCTCCCCTCAGACTGATATCTTGCTGTGTCTGTGTCTTGATTTTTTTACCCACCTAGTGTGAACGCACCCTAAAATAAAGCAGTGGGGTGGTTCCTGTCGCATCTGGACTGCTGTACACAGGGCAGTCTCAAGGTGCTACACATATAATAACTGTATGTGGAAGGAGATGTAGTGGTAATAGCTGTATGTGAACGAACGAAGCCATGGGAGTTAAAAGTTAAAGACAGTGAGGTGGGAAAAGAATAGAAGTGAAGGTGGGGTGGGGTGGGGTGGGGTGGACTGGCCAAGAGAGTGCAGCTAGGGGAGGCCCATGCAGCATATTACTTTGGTTTGTGATGTTAGAGAGTGACGGTACACATGTAGTCTTGACATTTAAGTAGTACATGTAACATATGTAATTTGTACTTAATCTTTGGGTATATTTTCCCCAAAGTACATACAAGAGAGTTTGGTATCCTGAATTTACTTTGGTGTACATAGTTTCCAGGGTAGTGGGAGAAAAGTAGTACGCGCAAGAGTTTTACACAAAATGAAGGGTCGTGGAGCATTTACATTGCTGTACGCATATTGCAGCAGCAATGGTAGAAAACTGTATGTTCACTTTAGGTTTAATGAGAAGTTGTTGTCTGGGTTATGAGATGTGTACTTGAACATCCGTGATGTAATGAATAGGTTTCAGTTTAACTTGAGAGGTTGTCGGAGAAATAATGTGTAGACAAAGAGGTTTTGAACTTGTAACACTGAGGAACACTTTGTGGTACAGGTGTAAGATGAAACTCTATTTGTTTATGTTGAGATATTTATTGAGAAAATTAATGAATGTATTATTTCTTTACATTTGCAGAGTGGCCTCTGAGCACCCTGCCTTTTGCTTCCCAGCTCCACGCCATGAAGATGTGCCAGATGGTAGCGCAGGGCATAGGTGCCATGATCAGCCCCCATGTGGCCCACTGCAGTGCAGCAGGTGCACTGTGTCTCTTCAGGGACCATTTTTGGGGGCTGAATCCCAGACTTGGGATGAGCGCTCTCTCTGTCCTTCCTGCCCACAACAGTCACAATGCCCACCCCCCCAAGATCTGCAATCTTTCCCTCAATTCCCCACACTCCAGTTCCTGAACACCCCACTAAAGCCCTTTTCATGGGCACCGGGAGGAGCCACGGTGCAGGGGGCAGGGAATGGGTGTGCACCATGGTCCATGGGCAGAGGGTTGGTGGCTTGTTACATGGACGCACAACCATCTCTACCCACCTCCACTGATCTATATGCACAGAGATATCTCCATTTTGTCTGATGCCTCTGTGCATGGGGGATCGATGGAGGTGGGTGGAGATGGGTGGAGCGCAGGAATGCTCATGCACCCTACCCACAGACCCACACTGGCGGTCACATGGACACCTCCCCCTCATTCCCACCCAGTCCCCCATGTGGGCAACGGGGTGCATCTCGTGTGAAAAGGGCCTAAATCTAATCAATCTCTCCGTGCCCTAACACAAAATGAATGGAATTATGGAACTGCCAACTCTATGATTTATATACCGGCTAAGTGGCATAAAATTGATAGAAAGTAAATTTCTATTGATATAAAATGTTTTAATGAATAATAAAGAAAATAAATAAAAAGTTCAAGAAACTGACAAAAAATGATGGAAAGGGCCAGAAAATGATAAAAATACAGTAAATTACAGAAAATTATAGAAAGTGATAAAAAGGACAAATGACTGAAAATAACTCCTGTGGTTCCATCCACAGACAGATACAGAAATTGTGTTCTCTATGGAGGTATGTAGACTGCTGAGATAGGAGAAACAAAGTACAGGTGTTGTGGGGTAGAGGAAAAACAAAGCAATAAGATCCCAATATTTGGTCCAAACTTTCCCCAGGACCAGAACTCAAGACTACAAGTACAGGAGCGTTTATGTATAATACTCTCCACATAACTCCTATGCACCGATACCTATCTCTTCTGTATGGGAGGGTAGTGGGTAAGTACATAAAATGTCTGTATGTTTCTTATACGTATAATCCATGTTCATCCAGACATAATTTAAAATCTCAATTGTTATCTTCTCTATGAGGATATAGGAGGAGAATCTATGTATTAATGGAAAATGTAGCATTTGGTATAAACCCTCTCCCTCCACACAGTACTACAGTGCTGGACTACCCTGGTTAACTCCACTTGCAGCTGCAGATTATCCCTGGATTCAGCTTCTTCACAGCACCAGTGGGCAAGGGTGCACTGGAAGTGGGAGCAGGGGCTCTGTCTCCACTACCTTGGCAACACCAGCGTGAAGGGGCAGAGGTGGAAAGAGTGGCTTTCCAGCTCAGAAGAGGGCTCCCCATCTTGGCAGTGGGGTAGCGGCACCAAGGAGGAGGGTTCTGCTGACTCACAAGCAGGCTCATCACTGATGTGATGAGGCAGAAGGAACGAGGGGAGGGACTCCCCTAGTTTGGCACTGGCAATGCAGCAGAGGAGACTCGGCAATAGGGTGGCAAATTGTGGAGGGTGGGGAGAAGGGAGACCCTGGATGGACTGATGGTGATGAAAGGCACAGGACAGCAACCTGGGAGAAAGGGGGTGGGGGTGGACACATGGCTCCCTCTCTGCTGATGCTTCCATGTTCTGAGCTGTACTGCCTTGGGAGCTTGGCAAAACCTGGAGAGCTCTGATCAGCTTGACAGAGGTCTGTTATGGTTCCTTTCAGCTGCCTGTGGCAGGCAGCCTCAGCAGATCATGGGCGGGCCAAGGCCAGTACTGCCAGCTTCCCTTTCATCCTGCTAACATTTGCAGATTCCTTGCAGGTTGCAGAAGGGGATACCATGGTTCTCACTAGTCCGCCCATGATGGGCAGCCTCTGAAGATCATGAATGTGCGGAAGGAAGTTGGGGCAGACCCCTCTCCATATAGAACCTGTGAAGCTCTTGGTCAATGGCAGAGGGGTCTGCCACAACCCTCAAAGAGGCTGCCTGTTCTGAGTGGGCTGGGGTACTTTCCCATTCTGTGGTCTCCACACAAAAATTCAAAGCCTCCCTTTCCCTGAGCCCTTTGAGGATACTGGAACATCTACGTATAACCACCTCTTCCATCCTATGTATGGATACCCATTCTCTTCTCTTCTATATGATAGCATTCTCTTCTATACGACAGCATAGAGGGAGACGTACATAAAACCACATCAATCCTAGCAACTTAAAAATCTCACCCTCTCCTTTGGATAACATGGGAACCTCAAAACATCGTAACTTACAAACTACACAATGGATTTTAAATATCTAAACTTGGGGATGGATTGCAATGCACACTTTAATTTTCGGACACCTCTGCATATTGACATGGTGTAACAGAAAGGTCCAGCTGTCAGCTAGAGACACATAGAATGTTTGGGAGAGAGTCTGAACAGCCAATGAGATTTAAAGGGTTTTGGAGAATGCTGGAGGTGAGAGGCAGTTGAGGTTAACAGCAGACTAGGCAGAGGAAAAAAGAGGCACTTAAAAGATTGGCTATAACTTTGTTAGTAATCAGTAACAATTTATCTTATATGAACAGGATTCACTAAAGACATTACTGAAGGTTTCTATTTAGTTACTAATGTTGAGTCATGTTACTTTTTAATAAAAGAAGAAATGTTTCAACTGTTATAAAGAGTCTTCTAGTGTTATTCTCTGAGGAAGACTAAACCACAGCTGTTACTATATTCTAGTGAAGAAAAAAGAATGTGTTTATCAGGATTGGTGACTGTCAGCCCTATACAGTCATAGAAGGTTATAGAAACATTCAAAGAAGAGAGAGGTTTCTGTAACACATGGATAACTGAAAACTTTTTTACATCGGCAGAAAAGATAGCAAAAGATAGAAAAAACAGTTCGGCCTCCAAAATTCAAAGTCCTATAAACATCTGTTTCTCAACCAATCTTTCTGGAATTTAGACAGCATTTACCACTCATCCAAGCGATCCTCCCTACAAAATTTCTTGATAACTCAACTTGGCAAGATAACGCATCTTGATTTTATAATAAGTGGACTTTTATAACAAGTAGATTTCATAACAAGTATAACAAGTAGAATTTTTGTGATTTAACAAAAAATTTAAGCCACCATAACTATAGAGCAGTCCCGTGGCTCTATAATAGTGCTTCCTTACCTAGAGCAAACTTGAACCCTTGATGTTCTAATTTCCTTTTCAAAGTTCTATACCAGTTACCCAAACAACTGTTGAGCCTTCCTTTTTGATTTAATCACCTAAAGCAAAGCACACTGCATAGTGGTCACAAGAAGAGCTGTTTGTTAGTACTTTAAAAGGATACTGTCAGTTTGACTTAGTAGCTGGGATCACTACACTAATCCTGGATGCTATGGATTGTTGGGGGAGAAAACTCTGGCAACAAGATCTCCAGAAGAAAGGGTTTCGTCCTTTACTGAGAACCCAGATCACACCCTTTTAAAGATAAGGGCAATGATCAAATTGGAGCTTGAAAGTGAGGAAGAGAAATGTGAATCTGATGCAGTGAGATAAAGATTCTTCAGCAAAGAGATTTGATTACCAGGGAATAACACGGTCAGAGTGAGAGATGTCGGCGTTCACTTCGAGGTTCAACAATTTCATAGGAGAGAAGAACTCTAACATTATAAAATTCTTGTTTCTAGGCGCCTAGGTGAAGATAAATAGTTATCTCCATTTATGTGTGTTACCTTTGGTGATGTTTCAGTTGCACCTACTCTGTTTCCAGCAGATGATCCAATTGACATTTGTCTTGTAAATGGATTAAAAAACTGACATGCTGTGTTTCATGTATGCAGTGGTGAATGATTAAAGGCTCAATTCTGTGCTTCTTGGTGTTTTACAGGTTGGACTTGCTTTTAAGCAAGTGTTAATGAATATAAGTTGGTGGTCTAGCCATGCCTTTCCTCTAATTTTGTCACTGCCCATCTACTATAATTTGGGGGCCTACTCAAAACTTACCCTTGTAAGTACTATTTATTATTCTAATTTGCTTACAGGGAAATTTAATTATAGGTAATAAGCCCTTTTCATACAGACACTCTAACACTGATAAAATGGATGTTACATTTTATTATACCTGTTGCAGGGCTGCAGGTGTGCTTTATGTGTGCCCTCCAATATGTATAATAAAATGTAACACCCATTTTATCAGTGTTATAGTGTGTGTGTGAAAAGGGCCATAGTGGAGAGGGCAGCAGGCTACCCGAGGAGCCATCAAAAAACAAAAAACAAATTTAAAATGTGAACATTTGTTGTCTACTGCCACAAAAGGCAGAAGAGGGAGTGGGCTTAAATTGCAGCAATGCAGATTTTGGTTAAATGTTAGGAAAAACGTCCAAACTGTATGAACTGTTGGACAATGAAATAAGATGACAAGAAGGTTATGGAATCTTCTTTCTTTGATGTTTTCAAAACCAGGCCGCATAAGTAGTATCTGTCCGTGATTGTCAGGGTCCGCTCGGCTCGTAGCCATTAATAATGTGTTTCCCCGTAGGCTGGGGGCGCTGTTAGCAATGTTAAAGGAGTGGAGCTGCCCTTTGCACTAGCGTGCTCTCCTGACCCCGCCCCTCTCTCTGGCAAAGTAAAGTATAATGAATGACTCTGAGGCAGGTGAGGAGCCCTGCCCAGAGTCCACCTGATGTAAATCAAGTAAAAGGCTACAAACAGAACCGGCGGGGCCATGAGTCACCGCCGGTAATCATTTCTGAGAGACTGGCCCCCTCGCTTATCTGGAGCATCGTGTTGCATCCCTGTGGAGTGAAAGTTCTGTGAGCCTGTGTTTTCCTTGTGTCATTCCCCCCTTGTCCCTGGAGTCAGTGGCTGGTTTATGTTAGTCCTGTCCTGTGTGTATCAGAGTGATAGCAAAGTGGGTTTCTAGTGTGTGGGTATCCCCATTCCTCCTGCCCTTACAGTCTAGGTCCTGTGTTCCCCATTACAAACCCTTGCCTTAAGTGTACAAGCCCTACCCTTCACCCGCTTGTGATACCCCTGACCCCTTCCCTTCCCCCATACCCTGGGGACTCCCTTTCCCCTCCTCCCTTTTTTCCTCACCATCCCCCATTCACGATGTGCCCTGGGACCTGTGGAGCTCCCCGAGTGTGTGTTTGGAAGTGTTGTACTGTCCCTGTCCTTAGGGGCAAAAGGCTTCATCTCTCTAAACAGTCCCAATGATGATACGGGTTGCTCTCTGAACCTGAGAGAAAGCCCACATTCTATCCTGAGGGACACTTTACCCTACACGGGGAAGTTAAAACAGAGAGAAAGTCACCCCTTGTATATTTGTGTAGATTTATCGGTGAGGGAGGTCCACGTGGGTTCAGCTACCCCTTTCCCCTTCCCTTCCTCCCTTTTCTCCCCTACCCCCGTGACAGATATGCTGTAGGCATAAGAATACCCTACCTCGGAGGTGGGGACTTGATGGCCCTTGAGGTCCCTTTCAATTCTGTGTTCTAAAGCTGGGTCTCCCACCACTGGCTCCTACGAGCAAATCACTTCATTTCTTTGGCCTCAGTTTGCCTACTTGTGAAAAAGGAGTAACAAAATGGGCTAGCTAAAAACAAATATTTCCTGTTCATTATGTTTTGTAGCCTCTGACCCATGTTAAAGAAGGGGAAGAGAGAAACAGGAAAGTAGAGTTTAGACAGTGATGTGGGCTTCTTTCTGACAAGAGGCGCAGCAAACGCCCCAAGATTGCTTCCCTTTTGTTCCCCAGCACTGATGCTCCACCTATCCTTGCAGTGGCTTCAGCTGCCAGGTTATACTCTCCACCACCCTACACAAACCTCCAAATACCATGGAAGGAGCTGCAGCATCTAGGTGTGGGGCTCCAGCAGCTAATGTCCATACCTGCAGCACTCCCTCCAATGAAATTCCAACCCAGCTCCAAGAGTGTTTCTGCACCTCTCTGAACAGTGATCTGAGATCTACAGATAGGCTGTAGAAGTAGCAGGGGTATAGCAAGGCTGGGAAGAGCCTGGGCTCAGCCCACATTTATTTATTTATTTATTTATTTAATAAATTTATACCCCACCCCTTCTGCCTCAGGCAACTCAGGGGTGACTCACAGCAATGTCATAAAAATACAATCATATCAATAATCAATATAAAAAAAGTAAAAATACAAATAGCATGTAGCCAACAAAACACCCCCCAAAAACCTCCACCCTTATCCCTCCCCCCTCCCCCCCCAAATGCCTGGTGGAAGAACCAGGTCTTACACGGACGGGGGAACCCAAAAAGGCTTGGGCTGAGGCAGACCTCCACTGGGAGCGAGTTCCACAACACTGGAGCGGCCGGCGAGAACACCTACCTGTTGATCCCCACCCATCTACAGTGGGGAACCTTCAGGAGGGCACCCCCCAATGACCACAGAAGCGGACCAGTAAATGATGCGATTCCTCAAATAAGTAGGGCCCAGGATATTTAGGACTTTATAGGTCAACACTAGCACCTTGAATCAGGCTCAGAAGACTATAGGCATCCAGTGAAGTTCACGGAGCACCAGCATAATGTGCTCCTGGAGACCTGTCCCAGTAAACAGATGAGCTGCAGCATTCTGCATAAACTGCAGCTTCCGAACCATCACCATGGGCAGCCCCACATAGAGCCCATTACAATAGTCTAGCATCGAGGTGACAAATGCATGGATAACAGTGGAAAGCTCAGAATTTGAGATAAAGGGGCGGAGCCGCCTAACCAGATATAACTGGAATGCACTCCTGCCCACAGCCAACACCTGGCCAATTATGTCTCCCCCTCCCCGGGTGACTCAGATGTAAAATAAATAAATAAATAAATAAATAATCAAAAATAAACCACAGTAGACAGGTTAGAGTACAATATATTTAGCAAAACAGTACTGAAAATCAGAATGATTAAAAAAACAGTAATATTAACGTAAAAATAATGTCAACATTGCCCCACTTCACCAATCACCAGCAGTGGATCATAAAAGCAACAGGAAAATAAATAAGTTCTCAGGTGCTTCTTAAAGGTGAGGTGGACGGCAACGGCTTAAAGAGAGAGGCTGCCCAAAGATTGCAGGATTCTCTACATGCATCTGTGGCAGTGTGGTCCCACAATAAGGTTGCTATACTTTAAAGAGAGGCCACAAGATGGCGCCTGCCATGATAAGCACCTAATATGGACAACAACAGGAAGCGGAAGTTGGTGGGCGGTGCTTGCACTATAAAACAGACAGCCAGGCAGAAGAGGGCCTGAGATGCTGAAGAGGGCGCATTGTGGCTAGAGGCTGCTTGGAAGGAACCTGTAGGAAGGAGACCTTGAAGCTGGAAAGTGAGTTGCTGATAGTCTGCCAGTGAACTATTACCTGGTTAGGTGTGGCTTATTGTAGGGTAAAGAGTGAATGTGCTGAGATTGGCCAGAGGTTTGGTGCCTGGCCTGAAGATTGTGGCAAATAAACAGTTATTTGACTCAACTTGTGAGTGTCAGTCCACCTTGGGATCCCAATCCTGTAAAACTTACCCACAGCCAGTGGGTCCCTGTGACAGCATCTAATTGCAGGATCATACCCTAAACCTCAACAGTACCAATGTTCTGCTGTAAAACCAGAGACAGACATGGAGGACTGTATTTTGAGAACTATAAAGATTAAACTTTTCATTTTAAAGAAGCCTAAACCAGCATCCAACACAATAACAAAAAACTCTAGAAACTTTCACTTCTAACTTAATAACAAAGCAGGTTTTTCTAAAAAAACAAAACCAACCCCCAACGCCCAAAACAGCTGCATTTTTAGCAATCTCATCACCAGGGAACACTTCACCTAGCTTCCCCTGCACAGTCTCCCCCCACCGCCAACCCATGACCCCAGGGAACCCTCACTCAGGTGCCCCTGATATCCTCAGCCTCCCCCCCATCCAAGCAAACAGGTGCAGACACAGTAACCCCCCTCCCCAGGAACACTCACTGCACACTGCTCTGCCTCTGACCACTTCTTGCCTGCTTGCTCACCACTATGATGAGGACGCCCTCAGCTGCCCACCTGGATGACTCCTCTGCACCACTTCTGTTCTTGTTGCACTTGCACCAAGTAAACCCAAGACATTGACTTGCTGAACTGACCTGCCTGCCTTGCACGTGCTGGAGCTGCTACCACTTACTTCCTCCCATGTGGCGTGGGCAGCAGTTCCACTTTCTTTGGCTATGCCAACGGGGAGAGGTTTGGCTGCCTACATCTGCGTGAGCTTGGATGGGGCCCCATCCCCAGGGATCGTTTATGGAGGAGGGAGGACAGCTGCTGAGCCCATGTAGCTAAACTAGGTACCTTGTGAGCTATCCCTACCCTTGTGCTCCACAGCAGATTGCTGGCTGGGGAGTGGTCAGGCACAGTCAGAATCAGGTTCCTTCGAGTCCCATAGCAGCTGTCGCAGGTGTCAGGGTCTCATATTAGTGGTGTGTTGTGTTGCCGGCAGGTTCCCACTGCTGCTGGCCACTCCGCTGCTGCCTCAGTGCTCCCAGCCATTGACTTCCAACATCGGGCCCCAGCAGGCTCTTTAGGGGCCTGGGCACCCTGCCCCCCATGCTCCAATAGCTATGCCAGTGCTAAGTAGTGCCTTTTATTCTTACAACTAAGATTTACTCCAGAAGTTTGTCACTGTATTTGACTCTATAAAATGTCTGATTTTATTCCTGTATGTTAAATGGTTTAAGTCATCCCCCGCTTTCTTCTGTCTGTGGAACTTGAGCCCCCAACCACACCCACATATATACATCTTGCTTGTTACCTCTCTCTTTCTTCCTTGACACTCTGCTTGTGTTCCCATCTCTCCCTCTTGCTACTCCAGCACTTTGGAGAGTGTTGACAACTGTGTCCCTTGAAGGTCCTTTCCAACCCTACAATTCTTCACCCTCCTCCACCACCCAGGAATGATAGCTTCCATGCCTCTCAGGAAGGGCTTCCCCCCACAAGAACCACTGAGTTGCTATTGCCTTTATTTAGAGGAAAGAATTTATACTAAATGCACAACTTAAAGCTCCTTCAGGATATATTCTTTCATCCCTATAAGAATATTGCAAAAATACATGAAAAATGCATGTTCACTTGAAGATTGCTTCCAAGGTGGAGCTTTCTGACTTACACATATGAGTAAAATAACGCTTTCTATTCCAGACTGTTCTTCATATATCAGACTTCTGAATCAATAGTTATTTCCGGACTTGAGGGATTTTGATAAAAATACTTTTCATTTTGTTTGTAAACTTCTGAGGAATGCAGGAATCCTAGGGATTGTTGTGAGGCATATACTGAGCCACAGTAATCTAGACACGCTATTCCTTTACTTCTATTGTATTGCTACAGTAATGAAAAACATACAGCTCTTTCTCTGGCCTTTTATTTTTCACTGCTCTTTCAATTCTGAGGTTCCTATCTAAGCATGTCAGGCAAAAAAGCTTACCATCTACAGTTTGGTTTTAAAGCAGATGTGGAAGGAGAGAAATAGAGAAGAGTCAGCTTTCACTATTTAGACCAGGTTTATAATCAGATTTATCCTAGGGCTGAACCGAATTGTACTTCCGGATATTCGGATTGATTTTTGAAGTTCCAAATAGTCGGTCTGAGTATTCTGAGGCAATTCAGTGTTCTTGCCAAAGCTTTGACTTCGAAGACGGAAGCATAGAACATCATGAAACTTCGGAAAGTTGTTGCAAAGTTCTTGAACCCACAGCCAAAGCACTACCCAGAAAAGCAAGCTAGGAAGAGTGGGATACTCGATCCAAAAGACACCCCCCAAAAAGTGCAACCGCCTGCATAAATAATATTTTTTTAAAAACCCAGCAGTAGTATACCTATAGCATGGCGTACCACCAGCAGTGAATACACCCTCTTTATCATTATGCAGAGCCAACCAAACATTGCACAGAAATGCAAACTAGGAAGGGACATTCACTCTAGGGATGTGCGAATAGAACGAGGTTTGGATGTTCGGCCGTTCAGCCCGAAAACTAAGTTCGGGTTCGTGGGTTCGGTCGGTCAGAATTCGGTCCCGCCAAACGTTCATAAAGTTTGGCCACAGTGGAAGCTTGGGGCACTCCAAGGGGTCCCATAAGGGAATGGCAGGCTGTTGGAGACACAGCAGCAGCAGAGACAGGAAAGGCTTGGTGCTTGACACCCCAGCTTGCCCAGGCAGGCAGGCTCGGGGCTTGGCCCCTGGGGGTGCCCGTGGCACCATGGCTGGCCATCTGAGACTCAGCGGCGGCAGCAGCAGCAGAGACTAGGAAGGCTTGGGGCTTGGTGGCTGGCCTGGCACCCCTACTTGGCTGGGCACTTCAGGCTGCCAGGCATCAGTGTAGCAGCGGCAGACATTGGATTGCCTGGTAGCAGAACCCATGACAGCAGCAGCAGTAGACAGACACCTTGATGAAAAGCAACTGCTCCACCAACTTGGCCCCCAGTCTCAGGTGGTGAGGTGAGCAAATGTCCCCTGCCATAGAGAACAGACACCCACTTGCTGTGGACACTCATTGGTAGGCAGGACAACAGACCCTTGGCCACATTAGACAGGCCTGACCACACGTCCCTCGAAGAGCTGTGTCATCACCATGTTCTGCCCCTCCCATCAGCGCTGTCAGTGGTGCAGCAGCAGCAGCCAGTTGAGGCCCAGAAGCATCCGTGCACCATGGAGGAACTGGGGTAGGGCAGCTGCCAAGTCCATTGGCAGCTGCAGGATGTGGAGGGCAACGTGGCATTAAACTGAAAGCCACGTGCATGTTGGGGAAATGGTCATGCTCGATGGACAGCCCTTCTCGGTGGTCAGGGACATGGGGTTTAGGTGCCTGATTGGCTTCCTGTCGCCCCAGTTTAAGCTGCCCACGTGCACCACCCTGAGTCGGCAGGTGCTGCCAGTCTTGTGCCAGGATTTAAAGGAGCGGGTGAGGGAGCAGCTGGCAGGGG
>QEPC01004656.1:1672145-1685407 GCA_003113815.1 Sphenodon punctatus | reverse complement strand
AAAAAATGTATGCAAAGCCCAGACATATTTGTAAGTTTCTCATTTTGACCTTCCTGAAATAACATATTTAGCTATTTTAGTTGTAAATATGAAACATGTTTTGATGAAAAATGTAAGTTTCCAAAATACATAAACTTGTTTTCTTTAAATAACAAGTTAAATTTTTTTTTGTTGTAGTTGCATTTGATTAAATCCCAAGTGTCATCCTAATACAGTTTGGCACATATTCCCAAAAGACCCATGATTAATCTCAGCCTTGACCATGGTCTGCTGAAGTCAATTGGATTTTTTTTTTATTGACTTCACAAGTTTCCACATCAATAAGATGTGGTAAATAAAATAATCAAATTATCATTCAGTTCTCTGATGTAGCTGTAAAGTTTACCTGAAAATCATTGCTTCAAAATGTAGAGTATGTACTTTCCAAGACTGAAACCTTACATCTTTCTTTTTGTTGCAACTAACATGTTTAAATGTTTAGATCAAAAAATGAGAAGGCACATTTTAATTTTTTTTAAAAGCAGAAAAGTTCCTTAAAATCCATTATTAAATCAAGGCTTTTGGTCCAGTGATTTAAATCATGATTGAAATAGACTTGATTTAAATCATGATTTCACATGAGTTGTTTGGGATGTGTGAAAGCACTTATGGTGTACTCTGTTGCCAAAGGGAATGCTGTAAAGGATAAGATGGTATGCCAACTTTCGAAACCTGGGGGGAAATTCCATTCCACTCAAAAAATTTAGAAGCAATGTTTCCCCACATTCCCACAAAAGTTTTGCCCAGGATCATCTTCATTAAAACCCCATAGTTCAACCCCCGTCTATATGCTCCTACTATTCCACTACTCCATTGATTTTGCCAATATCTGTACATCACCCAGATTGTTACTCTTGGAAACACGATGCTGAATACTGCAATGCTAGTTTGTTATTCAGAAAGAAGGCTCCCACACTGCTGACTTAGAGGAAGAGGCATGAGAGTCACTAGGATTCTGGCAAGTCTCAACCAACAGATGTGTATCTGATGTAGAGCTGTCTCGGGGACAATAGATAAACTGAAGGCAATGTGGATTAAAATATAAATAAATAATATTCTGAGTGGAGTGCAATGACCCGGGAGAGAGAGAGTGGCAGAATATTCTATTTAAAAAGAACATATGATCTGCATGGCTGATTGGAAAATTAAGCTGTTGGGAATAATGGCTGAATTCTTATTGCTCCTGGCCATGTCAACACATTGTTCCTGGTGCTGATGGGCTTGTGTCCAAATCTTGATCATCTACAGCATTTGCTCCATAGAAAGAGGTAAAAGGTCTCAAATCAAAGACATCTGCTAGGATCATTGAGTACCTTGTTTACTAAATCCAGTAAGAGGAAAAGCCTGCAGTAGCTCATCTGTTCTCTTGCTGTTGTAATTGGGAAATAATATTGGATTTCATGGGACACAAAGAAAACAAGGGCAGCATGAAACATCTAAAATGTAAACCCCTCCTCCCAAAAGATGCAAAACCAGGAGATTTGTTTTATTTAGTTACATAATTGACACAAAAAGAAGGATATACAGCATCATCATACTGGATTTTTTTTTCTTTCTCTTTTTAAAGTGATCTACTCTTTGTAGTTTTACATTTGAAAAAAGTATTTTTTTTATTCTCAGGCTTGAGTAATAGTACTATGAAAACATGGCACAATTTAACATGAAGTAATGGTGAATATTTGTCTTTAATTAATAATGAAATACATTCTTTTCCTTTTATTGTTGCTTTTTGGTTTAGTTTAGTTTATTAGCGGTACTGGCTCTCACCATGGCCCAAACAAAACAGTACACATAAACAAATCTTAAAACATATACACAGTATATGCAATATAACCAATCGTCATATACATACAATTACTTAGGATACACCAGGCGGCAAATGACTGATACAGATGTCATATTAGACATCAATTCAAAATAGAAGGCCATTGTCTACTATTAACCAATACCCACCAACATGGATGTCCTTCTCTTCTGGCTATAACAATCAATACTAGATTGATTTATGCTTTTTGGTTGTTTTCTGCAATCATGGGAAGTGCACAAACAATGTACCCCAGCTTTAAAGTTCAGCATAGAGAGGAAAAATCTCATGCCATATAACACCATCCTTTCCTCCATATATCTAAGGATATTTTTAGACGTGACGGTCCTCCCTTTTACCACGACCCGGGATCCGTTTCGGATCCTGGTTCGGAATCAGGCTGACCGTCCTGTAGATGTGCCAGCCTGATTCTGCTCAGGGATCAGCGAGGGGGAGGGGCTGTGTGGCGCGATGTGCGGCCGCACAGACCCGTCCCCCATGTTCCCCCAGCCACCCACCCTCTAGGATACGGGTGGACACAGTGGCCGATCCAGCCACTGCGCCCAATCCCAGATTGTGGCCGGGACCACGATCCGGGATCGGCAGAAGGTAACAGACGTTACTTTCCGTCGATCCCAGATAGTGGTTGTGCTAATCTGATTCTCACCGGAGGTTCACTGGGGTGAACATCTGGCGGGAATTCTTTAGACGTTACGGGCCTCTCCTCCACCACAGGGGATTGACTGTGGTAAGAGGGAGGCCCGTAACGTCTGACAATATCCTAAGAATGAAATAAGGGAATTGATGTTGTTTCCTACCAAGCTTCTAGATGCTTTTATAGCCTATTCAAAGAGAGTGTCAATTGACTTTGTCTTCCTAAACTATTATTTTTTTTCTTGAGCTTGCAAACTATTATTTTATCTGATAGGAGAGAACCTTTGCTAACCCCTTGACCTGTCTTTAGAACAAAATAGATAGCTAGAATGATCTATGGGGCTGTCTTAACTATCAGAAAGTGTTAAAAATTCTGTAATTTCATATTTCTTCTTTCTAACAGGTGCTCCATTCACTGTTCTTATATTTTATGAAGTCAAATAAGTTACATTTCAGTTTATTAATATTCTGTTTAACAGTTTGTATAGTTATAGGAAATGGTGCACACTAATTATTAAAAACATACAAGGTTAAAAATACAAGTATCCCTTGTCTTTCATTAACAGGCTTGACTGAAGAAAGTCAATTAACCAGGGGGCGGGGGGATAGAAACAAAATAATGATTAAAAAACAGACTCAAAAACAAACAGGAAGCTTGTTGAATGTGGGCTCTGATGGATGGCATGGGATCACATTCTAAAGATGAGGAAGATCTTCTATGGAGTGTCATCACCCCAACCTTGAAGTTTGACCAACGACAAACTGCAGGAGTGAAGGCACCCCATAAGACTTTTAGTGTCCGAGGACATGTTCTCTTCTTCTTGTAATTGGGAAATATTTGACTTTATGAGATACAGAGTCATTATGAAACATCAGCAAATAATTATTTACTTTTATCCTGCTCTTTCCATTAAGGCTCAGGGCAGGTTACAATTTACAAAAAATATTCAGAAATACACAGAATCAAACCAGATAAAATCCCCCAACCCCTACTATATTGCAATGCACAAGTAACAAGAGAGGAAAGATGCATGCCAAGGGCATCCATACATGCAAAGCATAAGCATTCTTTACAGGGCCCCATTCCGTGCCCCAACCTGCTGGCCTATTCTCTCCCCCTCAGCCTTCGTAAGTCTATTCCCTCCCCCTTTAGCTCCTGCTTGTCTACTCCTTCCCACCCAACCCCTACTGCCCTCTGGCCCCCAGCTCACTCTGGCATATAACATTAAGGCCACTGGTCACTGGACACCATGACATCACACCCATTTTGACATGACCAGAGAGGGACCAGTAATAACTCTGGAACCCTTCAACCCACAAACGTGGGGATGGGCATATTGGACTTGTCTGGGCTAGACCTTTAAAATGCGGCATTGCAAGCCTGGTTGGCTGGTGTAGTATCAGAGATGATACAGGCAAATGCGACTTCCACATAAGGTGTTCCCTACTTTCACACTTCACATAAGAGATTTTACTCATTCTTTAAATGCCTAAAAATGCCCACAACTCTCTAAACCCTACCCCTGCTTGCCAAATGCCTGGTCAAACCAAAAAAGTCTTTCTTTGTCTCCAGAAGTTGAAAAGGTTTGGGTCTCAACAAACCTCCAAGGGAAGGGTGGCCAGAGAGTATGCCCTGAGCTCAACGTCCCCGGAGTCAGTAAAGGCAGGTGGGAAACCCTCCCCTATTCCCATAGCCCAACCCCACCCTTTCCAAGAAAACAATTCCCTTCCACCCCAACTTCAACTACACCATCCTTTTCTCCCAACTAATTCCCAACCACCCACATTTCCTCTCCCACATGAAAAAAGGCCCTGTCAATGCCCCCCTCTCACTGGGGGGCTGTGACACCCCTCCCTACCCCGAATCCCCCATGCCTGTACCACCCTCTAACCGGAGGCCATAGCAAAACCCTCTCCCCCACCTCTGCTTCTGCCCACCCCTCATTTGGGGGAGGGCATGGCCCCGCCCCATACCCACACCCCTGCCCGTGCACCCTCTCACAGTGGGGACATGGTACCATGACCTTATATTCATCCTCACTCAACAGACCTAACCCAACTAACACCCTTCTAAAACTGTTAAACTATAAAATACAATAACAAATAAAGGAGGCCCAGTCCCAGCCTCTGGATGCTCAATGGCTGCCAAATGGTGGCTAGTTTTTGGCACCTACATTCAGCACCCACCTTCAGCAGCTGTATGTGGTGGCTGGAGGTTTTTACTTCATCGGGGGAGGGAGGGGTGGGGGGAGGCAAGCCCAGATGACTCAGTCCACACAGCTAGCTCCTTATTCCACTCCCCCCACCCCCTGGCCCACATCAGCAAGAGCATCACCTTCTTTCCCTGTTTTCAGGTGAAATGATGGTTACGGCTGATATAGGGCCCCCAAAGAGTGTCACTAAACCCTTTGGGAGAGATTCAGTGGCCCATGTGCACCACCTGCAGGCACAGTTGTTGGGCCGGAGCGCCTGCACTCAGATGCACATGGGTGGCATGGCCACGCTGGGTGAGAGTGCGGCCTAGGCCAGAGCAGTCCCCAAGCCTGTGCACACACACACCCTGGCCCAGGGGATGAAGCAGGCATGGCTTCTGCTCCATCCCCTGGGCCATGGGGGCGTGTGTGGACTCTGGGGTTGCATTGACCCGGTTTGCGGTTTGTTCTGTGTAGATTTGCTGCTCATGAATGCGTACCTGAGCATGCGCATTTTGGTCATGTGGTGCCCATAGGGGTTGGTGTGCACAGGCCATTGGATTGCCCCCTTTGTCTTTGCTTAGACAAAACCAGATCGCTAGGATAGCCTCTCGGGCACATTACTGGTTATCTGTCCACATAACCTAGAGCACCCCATCTCTTTAATTCTTATAAAAGTTAGCCATCTAAACTGAATATGAGGTATTGTTATTTTCAAATGAACCATGCAATCGTTAATTGGTTTAGTATAGGACCCAAGACCCATGCCCTTCAATGGGGCTCACACTTGTGGTAAGACCTAGCACCAGTGCTAAGGTTAAAGACCTGTGTGACATAAAATAAGATTTACATACTACTGTTAAAGAAGAAGCGGTTAGGACTCTTGTAACCGACTAATGAAACTGCCCTTGCCCTTCCTGTTTGAATATGGAGACTATAGGTTAAATAGCTGCGGTGAGTAGGACTAAATAAAAAGCTTCAGTGCATTTGAAGTTGGAAATGTCTCCTACCTAATTATCTGAGGTATTGATGAAGGCAGTTAGCCTTGGTGGAACCTGATGCTGACCTGCACTCCAAATGCAGAGACTGGAAATAAAATCAGCTTTGTGCTCTTGCACAGGAACAAAAGGAAAGAAAACTAATAGCTGCAACCAATGATTTGTTATTTCCTCTGGAGTAAGTGGAGAATTGTGGAACAATGATTATCCCTGAAAGACAAAGCAATGTGAAGTGAAGAAAGGCATTTGCTCGTGAGGCTACTAAGTAAATCTTAATACATGCAAACTCCCACAACATGACCCCTCCAAAAAATTCTTTCATAAGACCTACCCAACAATCCCTACATGGCAAGTACAATCTTCCCTTAGGGATAGGATGTGAGTGAGTGAGAGAGAACCACGCATGACAGATATTAGTCATGTTGCTTAATGCACTACTGTAAGACTCTATGTGGAAATAGAAGTGATGGCTGTGCAGTGGCGGTGGTCAGGTCAGGAAGCTGCAGTGGACACAGTCTGGACTGGGTGCACAATAAAATATACCTGCGTCCAGACCACTGTGGAGGGCAGGGAGATGCACGAATGTGCAGCCAGCTGACTCCACCCCTATGCTGTGCCCAGCACCCCACCGCACACCATGATGGGCAGCTGACCATGTGGCAGATCTGATCCAGGCTGTGTCTGCTAGACCACAGAAGCCATGATAGCTTGCTGTTGCCTGCTGTGGCCTGATCAGGCATACCTTAGCCTGGGCTGTGACCTGGACATAGTCCAGGAGTGAAATCCTGGACTAGATGCCGACATAACCCAGAGCGATCCCGTGCCAACATTTGGCAGTGCCTGTAGAAACGTGCAGGTGAGGTCTGGTGCAAAGTGGGCCACAGTAACCCAATGTCATGTCTGCTTTGCCCTCTTAGAAACTAGGTTAGCTGGTGCAATAGAATAGAAACGAATAAGCACTGAAGCATAGGGAAGTTAAAAGTCACTTCACTTGTGTGTCTAATATTGACTCCACGGAGGAGTTGATTGGCATTGTGTGAAGTCTTTGTAAAATCACACAATTGTAATAAATAGGTTTCTTAGACATCTCCAAGTTTCTGTATATCCATGTAAGGGTTGTTTGTCATGTTTCCATCTAGCTTGAACTGTGCATTGAAAGGGGATGAAAGAATAGCACTATGGAGCTTTGCTTTTTAATTTAATTTTATAACACATTCCATCTTCCAATACCTCCCTAACCTCTGCCACACTTTGGGTAAGTTTTTTCCTCTGAATAAATGAAGGGAGAAACCCACAGTCCCGTTCAAAAGTTGCTTCTACAAGAGAGAAAACAGAGCATAGAGAAAACATCTATCAAAAGAAACTGATGGATTATATTAACAGAGAAGTGTTGGCTTGCTTGTTTTTCAAATAACTCATTGGCTCAATCTGTTTGTATAACCTTTCACCTTACAGACATGGGGTGCAGCCACACAAGATATTACCATGGTTTGGGCAGCCTTACCCCACATCGGAAAGCCTTACCACCTGATGCAGTGCATCATCTGCCCAGAGGCTGCCAGATGTTTACCCCACAGAGTGGGTGAGTGGTCGGCTGGCTGCTATGCCCTGCATCCTCAGAAAAAGTTCAAGGACGCAGTGCTTAGCAGCCTTACCCAAAGTGGGGTAAGGTTGCCCAACACACAGTAGCACACCGTCACTCATAGGACCAGTCCCCATTTGCTCCACTGTGTGGTGAGGTCACTCATGGGGTTTTGAGTGGTGGGCACTCCCTCTATTCCTGCATAGCTACATCATGGCATGGGGAAGGATAGTGGGCGGGCTGGATGGCTGCCCAGGTGGCCAGTGCCTCAACCCACCCTGGGGCATGGTGGAACCTTTGACAGTGGCCAACCCACCCAGTTTCCCCATGAGGGGATGGACCATCTGCTCTGCTCTCTGCACTGGTGAGAAGTGTGGTGGCAGCAATTGCCCACCATGGGTTGTGCTGGGGATCGGGCCTTCCTGGCTGCACCCATGGTCTGAGCCTGGCACAAATTTACAAGTGTAATAAATTAAGTTGCTTTTAAGTCTGTGCTTGGAAGATCCAGCAAATCATTAGTTGGAGGGTAGGAGGCAGACCACAAGTGAGATTGATATTTGCAAAGCTAAATGCAGCATCTGTTTTCATTGTGTTTGACTGTAGCCCAAACCTATTAATCTCTCACTTGCATAATTAATTTCTAAATGATATTCAAACATGTGGAATAAGATCTGCTGATTGATATTTTAAAAATCTTAGACGATAACATCCACTTGTATGGTGGGCTTGACGGTACTATTATTAGGTGAGTTCAGAACTAGTTCTACCAAGAGAGTGGTCACACACAGTGAAATTTCAGATTGGGAATAGGTAACAAATGTATCCTCATCTGTCCTGGATCCAGTGCTGTTTAACATTATTATTAATAGTCATCAATTATTTGGATGAAAGGGCGGAGAACATTTTTCTCAAATATGCTGGTAACACAAAGCTAAGGAATGCAGCACTTTAGAGGGATAGGATCAGAATCCAAGGCAACCTTCATAAACTGGAAAATTGGGCTGGAAAAAAATAAGGTGAAATTCAATAAAGAACAATTCAAAGAATTAAACATAGGTGGGGAAAAAATCAAAAATATAAATTAGGGTTGTAAGGAGAATCAATTTGTTTCTTGTGAAAACCTCACAAGAATAAAGAATTGTTACCAAGATCTCCGGATGATTTCAGTAATGGTTTGAGACCTTGGTCAAGAATTTTTTTCTACATTTTCAATGCAAAATGGAAGATGACTGGTTGGGAAGAATTCCTTCTGAAAAGGATCTAGGGGTAATAGTAGATAGATTTAGACCGCTTTCAGACCTCCCCACCCCCCCTCCGCCACGTATATTCTGGCTGTGGGAGGGAATGCGCAGCCAGGATATGCGTGGGGTGCCGCCGGTCTGAAAGCGCCCCCCCCCACGGCTTTGCCAGCAAACACCTTCAGAGATTCAGAGCAGGAATATCATTTAGAAATTAATTATGTAAGTGATGGGTTAATAGGATTTCCTGCTCTGTATCTCTGTGGGTGTTTGCCGGCAAAGCCGCTTGGGGTGTGTGTGACTGTGTGTCTTCAGACCAGCGGCACCCCATGCATATCCTGGCTGCGCATTCCCTCCCACAGCCAGAATATGCGTGGCAGGAGGGGGGATCTGAAAGTGCCTTACTGAGTCAACAAATCAAGATAGCAGTTAAAATTATTAACACCATTTTTGACTGTATTAAGAGAAGGGTGTTGTGTAAGACAAGGGCAGTGAATGTTCCTCTCTACTAAGTCTTGGCCAGGACTCTTCAAGGAGATTGAAAGCAGTTTTTGGCACCTCCCTTTAAGAAGGATATTGAGTGAAAACAGACTTGCAGTTAACACCACTTTAATATTTCTGATACGTGTTTTAGGACTGTATTGGTGTCCAGAGCAGCCCTGCAACATTAATAAGAAATGTTAAAGCAGTGTAAAAGTGGAGTTAAGGTGCATGTCTGTTTTTACGCACTGATAAACTGGAGAGAGTTCAGAGGACAGTTACAAAGGGGGTGGAGGAAAGACCTATGAGGAGAGGTTTGAAGGAGCTAGAAATGTTTAAGTCACCAAAATAATCTTGGACAGATAAGATTATTGTAGAACAGAACAATGATGCCCTATACTTGCCCATGGTGGCTTTCTTGCTGCTGTCCTGCTGGGGGCGTTTGCTGGCTTGGGGCTGTGGCAGCATGCAGACACTTCTACCTGCCATCTTTCACTGGTCACTGTGATCCAAGATGGTTGCCTTATTAGGGCCAAGAAGGATTTTTTTCATGGAAGCCATCATTTTCAAACAACAATATTTTGGTGGAGGGATTTTTTGTCTTCCCATTCAGTGCCTCTAGCGTACAGGCTCAGGTACATTTAAACTTTGGATTGGTGGCATATAATAAGTTAAAAAATTCTGTAACAATTTTGCAGGCATGTCCAGTGTATAGAGGGAACAATGGGCACTAGAGCAGCGTTATGGTGAGCAATCGCTGATGTGTTTCCTTATTGAGATGAGGGCTTAGCTGTACCACTTGGAGTGATCTGTTGTGTTCACCTGCTGATGACGGAGAAGCAACTACTTTACCTGTAAGCCTTCCCCCTTTCTCTGGCCCTTGTGGGCAGTGTGATAAAATTGTTGGTTCAGGGAATATACGCTCTGAGGTAGAGCAGAGGGCATGACTGTGACGGAGTGCTGCTGGCTGGGAACTCCAAGTGCGTTCCAATGGCTTTATGGACAAGGCAGGTGCTTGACATATTTTTTGGACTGAATGCTAATTGACCAATAAAGTGTTTTGTCTATAAACCCCATTTAACAGTGTGCGGTGTGACAGAAGCAACCATGAACGTCAGCATGAGTAGCCCCATTGACTTATTGGGATGGAGTGCATAGTACTAGGCAGGCACTCAAATACCTCGCTGGAGCAGGGCCATAATCACAGAAGTCACTTCAGAACACCTAAGTTCCAACCAGGCCGGAACCAAAGGATACTAAGGGCATTTGGTATCTGTAAGCTTTCTCCAACAGAGTCTAGACTCTTTGACTTCATTGCTGGGAATAGAAGGCTTGTCATAGGCCCTTTTTACACGGACGCCCCCCCCTTTCACCCACGTGTGCAACTGTGTGGGGGGGGGCTCCCGTGATCAACCCACCTTCACCCATCTCCACCAATCCCCTATGCATGAAGGCATTAGAGGTAACAGAGGTGCCTCCATGCATGGAGATAGGTGGAGATGAGTGGGCATCCATGTGACAGGATGCCCACGTGCCGCACATCCACCAGAATGCCAACCCATCCCCCATGTACTGCAGCTCCTTCCTGGTCCATTTAAAAAGGGCCATATTTGAGGTTTGACGTATCTTTTACACCCATAAATCATATTTTTTTTCTTTGTCACACAAGGGTGTGTACAGAAGGGAATTATAATTAGACTATTATTCATGAAACTCCATGGAAGCCATACTCAATTGCTGATATCATATGTCATATGCCCACTGTGTGGCAGTACCACGTATGTAGCCTGAACTCATATCTGTCTGCTATTTGAAGGCAACCTCTCTGCACTGAGTGATGTCACTGTTTTACTTTGGGAGCAGTCAGCTTACATTTATTTATAACCTAAACAATTCCAATGCTGCCTTTCAGGTAATCATATTATCCCTGATGAAGAAGGAGTGGAGTTGAGAGGAAAGCACACACCTAGAATAAAGTCAGATCTGCTCCCTCTTGCCCAATCTAAAGGATATTATTTTCACATTTAGAAAAGATTACATTAAAGTAGACTGTACAGTACATGACATGAGTTGTCACCCCTAATCAGCATTCCTTAGCTTGACACTAATGTATCCTAACAAGGACAGGCAGAAGTTGTGTAAAAATAAAGAAAGAATTGGCAAAGGGCTTGAGATGTCAAAAAAATCTTGTCATTGACTCAAGGTGGCTGTGTCAAATAACTTACTTTAGCCTGGGTGTCATTACACATTAATATGGGTGAAGATAAAATGCTTTCTCAAATTCTTCCTAATGTGTCTGTCTCTTATTCCATATCTTTTTTACAGTGTATTCTATGCAGTTTTCAGTTTCTGTTATGGAAGCAAATCATTCTAAAAATAAACAAGTCATAATTTACTCAACGGTTAAATCAGTTCCCACCACTATTCCATCAGCTGTCAAAGAAATCTGTCAAAAACACGAGGAAAAAGACATAGCAAATTCTAGGGACAAAACCGTCCAAGACTTGGGCCTGAAGACAGAAGATAGGAGAAAAGAGAGGGGCGGGGGGGGGGATTAACTTTGATGTGAAAGTACAGTTTGTTAATTTGTATTTTAGGAGACAAAAGCTTTATTGCAAATATATATGAGATGACAACAAATTGGGTGGGAGTGGATAGGAAAAAGTAACCTAGGTGCGGGCTGTAAAAGGAAAAATAAAAAGCATAGATGTCAGACATTTAAGAATGAGGCTGTAAAAAAATCAGGAATGAATAGATAATACTCAATTCAGATAGAGCACAAGGCAAAAACAAATATTTGAGTGGGTCAGGTAGTGGGAAATAGCTTTATATGGGAAGGAAACTCTCATATTGAAGGAACTGAGATCTCAGCAGTAAAACAAAGGTTGAGTATACAGCTGACATAGGTTATCAGTTACTTACATTTTCTTATAATGACTAGAAAATCCTGGGTCTAAGATAAATCCATTATTTTTAGTATCCAATTCAGTTATGAACTTTAGTTCTGAGGTCCGGGCACAATCCCTTTGACGGAGCCTGCACAACGTCTTGAAAAGATGGATCCGAGAACTAAAATTTGTAACTTTACTGGATACTAAAAATAATGGACTTTGACTTGCCTCCTCATATATACCTGTGCTGCGTTTACTCAGTATATATGGTTCTGACTTGTTAAATGCCCAAAAAAGGGCCCAGTGTGGCCCAAAAGCTTGCATATTATCACCAACAGAAGTTGTCAGTAGTGGCCGGTGGACCTTCCAGGTGATGGGGTAGGCAACAGGGTCACTGCGGAGTGGCAGCACTACTTTCTACTGCAATGTGCTCTACGTGGGGCTGTCATTGAAGACTGTTTGGAAGCTACAACTGGTGCAAAATGTGGCGGCCTGGCTTGTTGCCTATTGTCTTCCGGACACAATTCATGGAGCTGGTTGTGACCTTTAAAGTCCTAAATGGTTTGGGACCCAATTATCTGGAAGATTGCCTGGCCTACCATGTCCCAATGTTACAGCCTCTGTGGTCAACTGGGAACACCCATCGGAGGTACCAGTTTTTAACTTTATTTCTATGATGAGGAGGATGTTCTCGACCACCGCTCTGCAGTGGTAGAACTCCCTCCTCTGGAAGATTCGTTGTTTTTTTTTATTATTATTATTATTATTATTATTATTATTATTTAGCACTTGTATAGCGCCAGCTGTGTACCTGGCGCTTTACAGAACAATGAGATGGACGTGGTCCTTGCCTACGGCTTACAATCTAAAAGACTTGAAGGGGGGAGACAAGAAGAGGGAACATAGGGAGAGACAAGGGACGAAACATTCAAGCGGATGCGAAGTCTCAGGTGCACGTGCTTTGCTTTGTTGCAGTCATGGGGAGGGTAGACAGTAAATGCTGAGAGGAAAGTTCTAGCAAGCATCAAGAAAGGCGGCAAGGAAGAGGTGGGTTTTGAGGAGGGATTTGAAGGAGCGGAGGGAGGGGGAAAGGTGTATGTGGGCAGGGAGGGAGTTCCAGGCATGAGGGGCAGCGAGGAAGAAGGGACGAAGACGGTTAGGGGAGCAGGGGATATGAGGGAGAGCGAGGGAGGGGGCAGAGGAGGAGCGGAGGGTGTGTGCAGGAGTGTGTAAGAAGATAAGTTCATAACAGTCGGGACCGGCCACTGATCAGGGAGCTGCAATAACATCGCGCAGCCTATCCCCAGTGAGACCAGGAACTGTGAGTGTAGGAGGCGCTTGGAAGGGGGTCCCTGCCATGGATGAGCTGTCGGGCATGGAGGGG
>QEPC01004656.1:1637657-1664111 GCA_003113815.1 Sphenodon punctatus | reverse complement strand
AAGCATGTCTTCTGAGCTCTTAGTAAAGTTCTGTTTTGAAGAAACTTCTGCTGTGTGTTATTCAACAGAAAGCTAATTCTACAATAAAAACATCAGTAGCATATTGCACAATACCCATAATTTTTTCCATGGGGAACTCTCTTTTTGGTATTGACTTGAGCCAACATTTAACATTTGATTAATGTGAACAAGAACAGTATCAACTGGATAGTTCTGTGAGATGATCCCTCAGCAGAGAGCATTCCTACCATTTTCTATTTCAGAAGCCTATAGAAACCTTTCAAGCCCATAACAAACAGCTAAACAAGAATATCAAAAACATGCAAAGACCAGTTTATCCCAGCAAAATATAAAATGTAAGCATTTCCCCAAATAATTCTTAGAAAACCCTCATCTCCTAAATGAAGGTTTATAATTTAAATGTGCCTGGGAGCAGCTGTCACTTGCCCTCTAGCTATATTCACATAATTTCACTCCAATATTTACTCTGGTATACATTATGCATGGCTAATTCTCATTTAATTCCTCAAACAAACCAGCATTTGTAACTGCCTGTTACATACTGTGTGTAGTCAAAATAATAAAGAAATATTGCTTTGAAAGAATGTGTAAGAGAAATACTGTAGTTGTTATTGCTAGGAAACAGTTGGATCTGTATTTTTCTTAGGTAGGGACAATTATCCTGTTAGCAGTGTAATCCCACCGTTGGCCCTTTTCAAATGGACTGCTGTGGGTGGGAGGATGGCTGTGCACCAGCAGCGGGTGGAGGTGGCTGTGCACCCATGGCGCATATCCATCTTCACCCACCTCCACGCACAGAGCAACTGGCAGTGGTGGAGATGGGTAGACCACGGGAGTGTACATGCACTCCCACCCACTGCTGGCAGTGTTCCCACAGACACTAGGGATGGGCAAACAGAACCGAGTTCGGAAATTCGGTTTGGTTCGAAAATCGAGTTCGGTTCGGTCGACCGAACTATTCGAGTTTGGTCCGGTTGACCGAACTATTTGAGTTCGGTCCGAACTCCGAACTTCCGAACAGAGTTCGGAAATTCAAACCCCATTGAACTAAATGGAATATTATCTTATAGGGATGGGTGACCAGAACCGAGTTCGGAAATTCAGTTTGGTTCAGTTCGGTTCGAAAATCGAGTTCGGTTCGGAAGTTCGGTTCGGTCGACTGAACTGGTCCGAACTCCAAACTTCCGAACTGCATTCACCGATCCCTAATAGACACCCACCCACTGACCGCCAATGGCAGCAACGCCTGGCATTCCTATGGATGCCTCACCCACCCACACATGCAATCGGGTTGCCCATTTGAAAACAGCCATTCTTAGCTAGGTTGTTGAACCACTGAATTTTGGGGGTCAGTTCTGGTTTAAGTTTAGTCATGACTAAAGTTGTTCCATTTCAAGTCAATTGTTAGCTGGTTTGATATGCAAGAACTGGTTCAAAATGGTTCATGTAGGAACATAGACAGTTTAAAATAACTTCATAAATAACCAGTGAAGAGGGTCCAATTCAAAAAGGAGACACCATATTGTGGCTAATGACCAAGAAAATACATTTCAATATCTATGGGGTTAGTAATGCCACCTATTACTCCAATGGTAAACAGAGGCTCAGAACTTCGTAGCGACTATCACTATTTCAATGCAAATCAGTGGAGGAGTTGAGGGAAATAAAAATCAGGTGGCTATGTCCCAGTCTCTCTCCTCTAACCATGAGCCCTCCTTGTCTTTTTGCTTAAACGTCAGATGCCACAGGAGGTCCAGACAGCAGCCCATCAGTATCAAATTGTATTTATTTATTTATTTATTTATTTATTTTAAAATTTTAATACCCCAAACCCACACTGCCTCAGGCAGCTCAGGGTGGCTTACCAAAATTTGATAAAACATATAAGTAAAAAACACATAAAAACAATACACCATAAAAACACTTCCTAGACCTAAAACACATCCCACCCAACCCACCCCCCTCCCACTACCCGTATCCCTGTCAGAAGCCTGGCAGAACAGTCAGGTGTTACCCTATCGACAAAAAGAGGAAAGATCTGGGCACAGACGGACCTCTACCAGGAGGGAGTTCCACAGTCTTGGAGTGGCCACCGAGAACACCCTCTCCATGGTCTCCACCTACAACATCCGGGGAACCTCAACGAGGGCACTCCTTCCCATAAACAGGGAAGGAGCAACAGGGTGGGTGCCACCTAAACAAGATGACAACCAGGAAAGGGACAACTGTGAAGGGAGATGGGTGTTACGAGGAATGGGACTAGGGAAGCATCAGATTCTGGGAGAGGAAGGCTAGGCGCCAACAAGTTTTGATGAAAGATAACTCTAAAGGGAAGGAAACATGTAACCAAGGGGCTAGGAAATACATGGGCTAAGTAGGACAAAGGGATCAGTAAGAGAGAAGTAGACTATAAAAGGAAGGAGAAGTTTAACCAACAGAGCTGGAATGAGAGAATTCCAAGGAGGAGGAATGTAACTAGCAAGCCGAAGGGAGAGAGAGACAGAGGGTGATAACAGATATAACATGTACCCAGTGTTACCTGCTTTTGACAGCTTTAGCCTGGCTGGGACAGTGTCAGCGCATTATGTTTATTCTGGGACCGCCAGATGTGGGCCTCGTTCAAATCCCGTTGAGGGTAGCGACTGGTCCATAAATGTAGGCCCAGAATAAAGCAGGCCCACAGTCCAGTACCAGCAGCCACCAAACTGGGTGAGAACTGGTGGAACTAGGTGGGGATGTCTGTTCCCGGCCCTGTCCTGGCATGGGGGTTGCCATGGCAGTCAGCTATGGCTGCCTGTTATTGATAGACATGGCTTCCCTTCATGGCAGGGGGTTGGGGTGATGGCAGCAGCGCATGGGCATGGCTGGGTGGCTGCACATCACTCCTTCCAATCCCAGGGTGGGATGACGGCTGTGCCGTCACTTCTGTTAGCACCCAGAGGCTACAGATCAGGAAGAAAGAACTTTCAAGGCTGAGAAAAAACAGGTTCTTAAGTGAATGGAGAGGTGGAATGAACAGAGATAGATTAAGCGAAAGGGGCCCCATCAGGAAAGAGGAATGCAACCAACAAGTTTAAGGAGAACAGGGACAGCCTTACCATGGGGCGGTTCTAGTTGGCTGCCCTGGGCCCTGCACTTGGGGCCCCCAGCTCCCGGTCACTGTCTGTCATGGCCAGGGAGTGAGGGAGAGGCAGAGGCCCCGCTTCTCTCTCACTGCCTGGCTGAGACAGGCAGCAGAGGGGGCCAGGGAGTGAGTGGGAGGTTTTCCGCTACCTGTCAGTCTTGGCCAGGGAGTGAGGGAAAGGCAGAGTCTCTGCCTCTCTCTCACTCCCTGGCCAGTCCAAGACAGACAGTGGAGGGGGCCAGGGAGTGAGGAAGAGGCAGAGGCTCCACCTCTCTCTCACTCCCTGGCAACCTCCGGTCACGGCAGGCATGGCAGCAGATTTAATCTGCTGTTGTGGTGCCAGTCCAACCCAGGGAGCTGGTGAGTGGGCCTGGCACAGGGCCCAGGCCAGTGGGGATGGGCGGAGGGGAGTTCCGCCTTCTCCCATCCATGAGCCCAGGCCTGGGTTGCACCCCCAGACCGAGCCGGGGAGTGCCCCCTGCTCAGGGGAACACTCCCTGAGCCACAGAGTGTTCCTAGGCCCAGAGGCGACTTTGCCACCAGCAGGAGAATGGGGCCCCACATTTCTCCCCCACCCTGGGCCCTATAATTACTAAGGCCAGCCCTGAAGGAGAAGAGATACAGGGGCTATGGGGGAAGAGGAAGGAACTAGCAAGTCTGCAAAAGAAATAGGATCTAAATAGATGCCTATGAGAAAGGGAGGCAGCAAGCCTATTAATACACCAGTAGATGATATCAGGCCTATAAGGGAGGCAGGCTGTAAAGCTGCAACAACAGGCACAGTACCAGAAAGAGAAAACAGGCTACAGGGAGAGGATGGGTCTGGGAAACAGGGTCTAAAGGAGACCGACAACAAGAAGTTGTTACACTGGGAACAAGCATAGATAAACTCGCAGACCAAGGCATTAAACACAAGCTGAGCACATCTCACAAGGCTTGGGCAACGCTTGAAAGGAAACTGGAAAGGCAACCAGATACTGGACGTAGAGTAAGGAGACAAAACATCACAGGAACAGATGCTCCACCAGCTTCATGCTGCTCCCAGCATGCCTTTAGTCAGGCTGAAAGCCAAACAGGAAGCTGGATGGGTGGGTCTCAGGACAATAACCAAGCTTGAGAAAGAGAGAGCAGAAAGGGAAGTATTCCACTCCCCCCCACCCCACCCCACACACACACACACATTAAATGCACAATTAACTTGTGGAATCCATTGTTAGAACTTGTTGTGAAGGCCAATGGCTGTGATCCCATGCCCTGTGGATTTTGTGTGCGCACATATGCGCATGATTTCCACAGGGCACAAAGTGCCCACAATGCGGATCAGCATAGTTTGTATGCACACACCGTCCACAGGGTATGGGATTGAGCCCAATGGCATAATTGGCTTTTAAAAAGGAATAGATTAGTTCTTAGAGGACAGATCCATAAATGGCTAGTAGTCAAGTTGGTCAATGGATGAGATGTCTATGAGAAGCTGGGAGTGAATAGAAGGATGTGGACCTGTTGTGCACTTCTCTGAAACAACCAAAGGTGTCCATTATTGGAGACAGGATGTTGGGTGGTAAGATGAACCATTGGTCCAAATGAGTATAGCACTTCCTGTGTCTTTAAGTTGCACAGGACCAAGGGTCAGCCTTTTTTAATACCCTTCCCAAATTGAGGACAGAATTTATATCCCTCTTTGGCCACCTGAAATGCTAGGATCTATGCGCCTATTATAGCGACACCTTTATACCAGTTAGCCTCTACTGAGTAAATAACAGGCTGAACAGGGTGGGCACATCTGTTCCCGTGCCAACCCAGTCTGGCATGGGGCATTGCCATGGACACCAGCCATGGCTACCGTGTGTGTGTGTGTGTGTGTGTGTGTGTGTGTGTGTGTAGCCAGCTGTACGTCACTCCATGCCCCCCTCCCCTGTCGGGTCAGTCTGGGAAATGTTTATTCTGTTTCCCCAACCTGTCTCAGCCAGGAGTGGCCAGGGTCTGCCCCCTTCTTGTGATATGCAACTGGTGTGCTGGCTACACATTTGTTTTTTACCCTCTGAGAACAGTTCCTGAAAACCTGTTTCTGATGAGGCGCTTGCAATTGTATATACACAAGTTACAAGCATTAACACATGATTTTGAAAACAGGAGCCATGGAAGTTTGGATCACTTAACAGTTCAATAGTTAATCTGTTGGCAATAAATAATGTCAACTCTTTTTTCTGTACCCTTTTCCAGCAATTTTGATATGACCAAGTATAATTTAACCTCATTAATGAACAAAATCACATACTGTTCCACCAATGGGTGTCATGCTCTGATTTATTGTTATTTCTTCATTGTCATTGGTTCTGTCACACAAATGTCAAGTGTTAATTAATTACACAGCCAAAATGTAGAGAAGATTTTATGTGCTCTTTAGTTACATTTTATTCCTGGGGGATCTACTGAAGATGTTGTGTAAAATATCAAAAGCACAGACCAATATAATACGGGTCTGCAAATAAATGCACTTATAAAATCTAAATGATGAAAAATATGAAGAATTTATGAAAAATAATAAACAAACAAGAGTATCACGCATATGTCTTCGGAATAAATACATGATCATGTGTATCTACATAATGCCTCAAACAATAGAAAGTCCTGATCAGTCCATCATAAGAAAACAAAAACTAATATCCAGGCTTAATTTTTCAAAAATAGTTGTGAGCCAACACGTTTCAAGATGACTTCACCAGGACTTCACAACTATTTTTGCAAAAATCAAGCTTGGATATTAGCTTTTGTTTTCTTATGACGGACTGATCAGGACTTTATAAATGTGCATTGTGTGCATAACTGAATAAAATGGACTTAACGACATGCCTAATGCCTTGTTCCATTAGGGTGTGGATTGCCAATGGTCAATTGTTATCACCTAATTTAATGTACCAATAGTTGGGCAATAGTTAATGCAGCTGCAAGTGGTTTGCGAGTTACAGTGATACATATACATTTTGACTTGACATTATATAGAGGGAGACTCCATTGAGAAAAGCAAGTGCCAGAAAATTATAAGAATATTGCAACACATGCATGCACAGATTCTCTTTGCTCTCTCTCTTGCACACACACACACACACACACACACACACACACACACACACACACACACACATCTCCATTCAATAACATGAGGACAAGAGATCCACTGATTAAAGGATTCATTTTAGAACAAATAAAAGGAAATACCGGAATAATGCTTTATGTAGTTCATAGTCAGTCTTTTGAAATCAGACACAGGAAGTCATCAAGTCAAATCTGGTGAATATTGAAAAGAAATGGCATTTGTAGCTGCAGAAGGGCTAACATAATAATGATAACCAAACATTCCAATTCAGGCCATAAGCCTACAGAGGTTAAAAAAGCCTACAGAGAAAAAAGATACAAGCCTAAAGGGTTTCAGCATTGGAACCATTAGCTTATTGCATTATATATGTATGTTTAACAACCTCTGAAGCAACTGTTCATACCTCTGAACCCCTGGACTCTGAAATGAGGGAGAGTGTCTCTCAAAATGTAGGACAATGTAGGACATAATTTGCTTAACATTCGCATATATATGCAAATTCAGAGTAGTCAATTACTTAACATAAGGATGGACTAAAAAAAAAAGGTGTGGTTGTTTGTTTTTTTAAAGAAAGTAATCTTTAGAAGTTAAAGGACTTGCATATCTATACAACAACCTCACTCATAAAGCCAGACTTACAGTTTTGTCCTTCCAGTAAAGATGTGCGAACGTGGTTCGGAAGTTCAGAGTTTGGACCGAACTTGAATAGTTCTGTCGACCGAACCGAACTTCCAAACCGAACTCGAATTCGACCGAACTGTTTGGTCGAATCCAAACCTGTTCGGAAGGCCCAAAAAAACGGTTTTGAATGTACGAACTCGGTTCGGAACTCAAATAGTTCGGTCAACCGAACTGAACTTTTGAACCGAACTCGATTTTTGAACTGAACCGAATTTCCGAACTCGGTTCTGTTCACACATCCCTACCTGCCAGTCATTATACCCAACCTCTATCACAGCACTTCACTTAACTGTTTGGCCTTCACCACCTCAATGAGAAACATCTAGTTCCCTATATAAGAGAATATTTTGAGTGGCAATATGATGTTCTTCTGAAAAAGCTCCTATGCGGTCTTGACTCCAAATGTTCAAAGCGAGTTGCCAGATTTTGCTTTTTAGCGTTGTGTATCTCTCTAATGGGTAATAACTTGAGTTTTAAAGTTGTATATAATTCCGGTCACAAGTTGGTGTTTGAATTTGATGTTTTGTAATTGTTATATATATTGAAAAGACCCGAGTGGTCAATCAATAAACTATTACTACTACTACTACTACTACACCACCTCAATGCGCAGTGAACTTTACCGTTTACATAGCCCTCCTTCTGACAATAAAGCTTTTCTCCTACTCCAGACATTTCTCCTGCGTGGATTCTTTGAAATATGAGATGCTGTGAGGATTTTCTCATGGACAAGCATTAGCAATATCCCATCATCTAATAGAGAGACTGGTCAGATATTCTTTTATTATTTTAAAAAAGGAATGTAATCACATTAGCCCCTTACAAGGGGCAGATTTGAAACTCTAGCCAGCTGATTGTTTCAAGAGTAATGCTTAGAAATCATGGCTCTACATTGACCCAAATAGAGTTTTTAAATTCCAAAGAATGCCATTTTCTCAAAAGTGTTGGAAAATCCTATTCTTCTTCCTGAAATGAGAAAAGTCATTAATGAGTCAGAGAGAACAAGATGGAATCCCTTATCTCTCCTAGAGGATGGACTGCTCTGAGCCAGCCTTGGGCAAACCATTTGGCTAGTCTGTCTCTTTATGGCTGGCAAATTCAACCGATTGTACTACTAATGAATTGCAAATTGCTGTCCCTCTTACCTACCTTTTAATTGGTGACTTTACAGCAGTTTTTCGGGACTGCAGGATAGATACCAAGAAATGTGAAATCAGGGGTATCCTGAAAAATTCAGGACTCTTGACATCCATTATTGGCCAGGGCTAGATGTAAGATATCCAACTTAGATTCTGAATCTCTTAGTCCCACATAGTTCCTGGCCTGCTCTCATACTGCAAATACTCTTGTTTAAAACTGTCCTTTTTTGAGCTCATATCAAATTGCATTAACATTCTTAGAATAAATAGAGTGCTCATCATCTCCCCGAGGGCTCACATGCAGTGTCCTGCAAGGATCCATTCTGTCCCCTCTCTTGTCCAACGTGTATATGCAGCCCATGGGTGAGGTCGTGATGGGGTTTGACGTGCAGTGTCATCAGTATGATGACACCCAACTGTACTTCTCATTTTCAGCTGACCCAGGCCCTACAGTCTCATTGCTTACCCGATGTTTGGCAACTGTGGGGGATTGGATGAGGATGAACTGTCTGAAGCTGAATCCTGAAAAGACAGAGGTAATGTTGGTGGGGCGGGCCGAGGGTGTGGAGATCCCCATCATTGATGGGATTCATCAGGTTCATAGTCTGGAGGTACTCCTTGACTCACAGCTCTGCTTGGATGTCCAGGTGGCAGCTGTGGCAAGGAGTGACTTTTGCCAGCTACATCTGTGACAGCTTTGGCCGTGTATTTCTGATACCAACCTTCCCCCATCATGCGTGTCTTCATCACCTCAAGACTGGACTATTGTAACATGCTCTATGTGGGGTTACTCTTGGTGATGGTTCGGAGACTGCAGCTGGTGCAGAACATGGCGGCCTGCCTCCTTATGGGGGGTGGGGCGGCGCTGTGAGCATAAAACACCTGTGCTTCGCTCGCTGCACTGGCTGCCAATAGTCTTCCGGGCCTGATTCAAGGTGTTGATTCTAACCTATAACAACCTAAATGGACTGGGCCCCACCTATCTGTGGGACTGACTCACCTCCTGGGTCCTGGATTGGCACCTGCGGTCCGCTGGGGGCACCCTTCTCGAAGTCCCCCATGTATGATGGGGGCTATCATTGGAGGGGCATTCTTGGTCATAGCACCACGGCTGTGGAACTCCCTCCCGGTGGGGGTCTATCTGTGACCGGCTCTTCCCTCCTTCTGGCACCAGTGTAAGACCTATTTATTTTGCCAGGCTTTCTGTGTGGGAGATGGGTAATGGAAGTTTTCTGGGATGGGTTAATTTTGAATTCTGTGACCTTTTGTATACTGATTGATTTTATATTTTATGCTTATATTTATTAATATTGTTATTTACACTTTGCTGTTGTTTTTATTGTAAGCTGCCCCAAGCTGCCAGAGGCAGGAGGGGTTGGGATAGAAATTTGAGTATAAATAAATAGTATATAAATATAAATGACGATTAGGGCTGAAACTCAGGGCCCAGATTTACTCAGATTTGACCAAGTATTGGGGTATTTGGCCTCATTTTACCAAGTCCCAAGTGGCCGAGGAATCAGCCCACCACTTGGCACTTGGCAAAATCCTCGTCCAAGGGAAGAAATTGGGGGGGGAGGGGAGCAGAGGGCATCCGGGGCAGGAAACAGGGCAAGTGGGGATCAGGGAAGGGGGGAAGAAAACTCACCTAAATGCTGCAGGAGCCAGGTGTGCTGCTGTGAACTCTGCCGCTGTGTGTTTGCATGCAGTTTGTCCAAGCATGCTCAGTCTAAGGCTCTCTGGGAACATGCTGGGAAATGCAGTCCAGCTTGCTCCCATAGGCATTCAATCTAATGTTTTTTGTACTATTCAGAACACCCTTAATGAAGATTGTCATCAACAGCATTGTGTTTTTTATTGTCAGAACTTTGGGTGACAAAAAACATGCAGCTGGCATGGCTGAGCAGCCCCAGTGCCCATACCACACCATGATGGGGATGGGGATGCAAATAGACATGCTGGCAAATAGACATGCTATGGCCCATGTTGGTCCGACTGGGTGGCCCTTGGCGGATTCATCTGGGAGACTTATCCTGGGCCAGTTGCCTCGCTGGGTCAAGGTAGCCTAGATTCGGCGGCCCAGAAATAAATGTAACAGTGAGTTTCTGGTCCAGGCATTCCATGGCAGGAATTAAGGACACGGTGCTACTACTGTGGCCTTTTCCAGGTGTTCATCTCTTAGGGGTGGCTCCTGTGCCTCATGATATTTAGACAAAAGACAGATAATGAAAGAAAGAAAAAATCCTAGTGTGTGAGTGTGCACGTGTGTCTGTAGTTGCAGATGTGCAAATACCAACAAACCAACAGATAGCGGTATGGAAGGAGGCTATATTTGCAAATGAAAAGAGGCTAAATTTGCCAACGCATGGATTTGTTGGCAGCTGTTTCTCCGGAAAAATAATTGTGCCCAAATTTCAAATGTAAATCAAATTTAGAGGGAAACTTGAGAATGACATTTACAGTACTTCTTGCTGACTATTTACTTAGAGATTAGCAGAGTGCAAATGAAGAGCTCAAATGCCATTCCTATTGGTGAAAACAGTTGTTCTACCCATTCAATGATGTGTTGTACAAATATCCTCCTACTGCTATGCCAATACACTGCTCTTTGGCATGCTGCATCCATGCTGTTCCAGAACTGTAGTTATACCTGTAATGATTTTCATAATGGTGTGTGTGACTCCTTTGAAGTCAGTGGAGTTATACACATGAGAAACCTGGCACACTTTATTCACTATCATTTGGCATTGTGTTTGATTAAGGTCCTTAGTCCTTTTCAACCTGGCTCTGCTAACAAAAACTCCTGATGCAGCTGACTTCCAAGACCGGCTTGCATCTGTTTTCATAGCCTCAGATCTGGAGAGTCTCTGAGCCAGCAACAGGCTTGTGTGGTTACATCAAAACATCTGCTACACTTATAGTTTAGGGTGGGGAAACTGTCAATAGGCTGAATCTAAAAATAATAGAAAACAGGTACAGTGCTGTCCACGTTGAGATGTTATTGCCTTATACTTGTAATGCATTACATTATTATCAGTGTCTCACTTGAATTTTTATTATTTGCATTACCTTAGTGCCTAGAGTCCCAAGAAAGTTCAGGAGCCACTTTTGCTAGACACTAAGACTGAAATGAGAATGCAATCACAAGCATGTGAGAATGGGTGAGGTAAGATTTTCATGCGTGTACGCACACACACACACACACACGGATCTCATGAATTTTCAATAGTTTTCAAGAATCTTGCAAGAATCTCAAAAACCTCAATAAATGCTCTCTGCAGGTGCAAAATGGCTACTGTGGGCATTCTGCACAGCCCCCCGGGCCATTTTACGCATGCACAGAATGTTGTTTGAGGTTTCTCGAAAATCTCGTGAGATTCTTGAGTTCAGCAAGCAAGTTAAGCAGCTTTAGGTGTTAAGCAAGTTTTCAAGTTCTTGATTTAAACATGTTCAGAACCCATGTTTTCCAGACACTAGGGCTGAAACAAGACTGTGATTGCATTCTTGTGAGAACAGGTGAGATTCTCTCGCGCGATTCTCAAAAACCTCAAAAAAATACTCTGCTCATGCACAAAATGGCCACCACTGCCATTTCTAGCATGTACAGCCCCCCTGGCAGCCATTTTGCCCAAGTGCAGACCATTTGCAGGAGCAGTTTGAGAATCTCACAAGAAAGACAGTGAGAACACTGGTTTTTGCGAGATTCTGAAGCTGAAGAATCTCACTGAGATTCTCAAGACACTCGAAAACTCATTTCAGCCCTGCTAGACAAGGGGGGCAATCCAACGGCCCACGTAGGCTGACCCCATGCATAGTGGACAGTCAAAAGGCATGTGCTTACGTGCACATGCATGTTTTGCATGTAGCACAGCCTTGGACGGCTGTGCTGTGTACATGACGTGCACACGCACCTGAGCGCGTACATTCTGGCCAGAGCACAGTGCCTGCCAATGGCGTATATGGGCCGTTGGATTTACATATGATAAAAGGCAATTCCTGTTCTAACGCTAAAGATTAGACAGTGGGCGTTTTTACACACACATTTCTGCTGCATGTTTGCTGTTACATCTTGAACTTTCTGTGTGTCTAAATCAATCACCCAGATCTTAAACATCTGGCTCTTTGAACTTCTGCATAGAACTTCTCCGAGAACTTTTGTATGTAAAATGTTCTCCTGGTAAACTGCTTTGCTCCAGGCAGCTGTGGTCACTTGGTTTCCATGGCAGCCCCTCACGTCTACAGCTGTGGCTACTTTAGGCTGCCTCAGGGCAGTGTTTGTCTGAAGAATGCATCCAGGAACTGCCTCAGGGCAGTGTGTGTTAAGAATGCATCTGGAACTTACTTGTGGAAGATTGAAAGACCAGCACTTTAAGGTGTGTGTAAAAATGCCCAGTATGTCTAATCAAAACAAACAGAGAGTGGTGGCAATGAAGTATTATAATTAGAGCTGAAACAAGCCCAGGATCCCCTCTCGATGAAAATCTCACCAAACTCTAGGAGGGGAGAAGTGAGACCTTGCACGAATCCACCCCCTCCCCCAAGATATTGTGAATCTCACTGAGGGCAAGAGGGCAGGGAGGGTGTTGGGCAGGGTGCCAGAGGTTAGCAGGGGGCAAAAATCTACCTCCTGGATACCCCCGGTGTCTGCCATGACCTTCTGCCTGCCTGAGAAGGGAAATTCTAGACAGGGCCTCAGAACCTGGGAGGGGGGTTGGGAGCCTAGTAAGGGGCCTAGTGGGGGGCTAGAGGTTGGGTACTTACCCTCCAGAGGAGGTCCCATGAAGCATCCCCAGCACAGCACACTGCAGGCTCCATTTTTGAAAAGGGCAGCCCATTCTAAACTTGCCCAGAACAACTGAGCATGCTCAGAATGGGCTGCCCTTTTCAAAAATGGCACCAGCAGCATGCTGATGCTGCCGGTGCCATCTTTTAAAGGGTTGAGCATGTCCAGAAGGGCTGATTAGGCCCTTCTGACCATGCTCAGTTTTTGTTTTAAAACCTACAACCCCAGGAAGAGGTCATGCTTTGCGGACCCCCTCTGGATGATAAGTACCCCACCCCCGAGCCCCCACTAGGCCCCTTGCTAGGCCCCCTCCCTGAGTCTGGATCCCCACCCAGAATTTCCCTTCCCATGAAGACAGGGAGTCTAGGCGGTTGCCCCCTGCTCACCTATGGCACCCTGCCTGACACTTCTGCCTGCCCCCCCCCCCNAAACTCCCATTCTCATTAAGAACTGGTGAGACTCAAGCAGCGAATCTTAGACCTAATTATAATCCCTAATTTACAGGTAGGAAACTGAAGCACGGAAAGAACAATTTTCTAATATGGGAGGTCCTCCATTTTTCATTCAATCCTCCTTTTCCCTGTAAGTTCTCAACTTCATGACTGTAACTTTATCTGTCCCTTTGTTTCCTTCTCCCTTGTCTCCCCTCCCTTGTCTTTCAAAGACTGTAAGCCCCTTGGGGTAGGGACCTGTCTGCGGCCACTTTTAGATGAACGAGATGCGCTTGTGCGAACTACTCATGTTACTTTTTAAAATACTGCGGTCAGCAATTAGACGAGATGTTTCACGCATTAAAGTTGGTCGCACGTTCTTCTAAAACTGTGAGCTAAATACCTTGAGATTGAAGTATTTAGTTTGCAGTTTTAAAAGAACGTACAACAGGCTCATCTAATGGCCGCCTGCGTTATTTTTAAAAGTCACTTGAACGGATTGCGCGAGCACGCCCCGCTCATCTAAAAGTGGCCTCTGTCTACTGATTGTACAGCACCCCGTACATTGCTGGTGAAGTGTAAATCATAATAATTATTAAATCTATTGGCACTTCCTTTCAGGTGACTGAGTTGAAATGTAGAGCACTAAGGTAGTGAAATCCTCTTATTTCTAGATCATGGGTTTTACCTTATGGCACAAATGAGTTCCTGTCTGTTTGCTGTTGGCATGAAATGTGCTACTGGACAATTAGGAACTGGACCCAGATTGTTGTCTGCCACTACAACTGGCATTGCTGCTGGGAATCCCAACAAAGGCTTTAAGGAGGCCTAGGAAAAAAGTTGCTTTCTCATTTGCAGAGGTCAAGAGGGTTGACACCACACACTGGCAGTCCAGCAAAACCTGAACTGTTGCACATTATGCAGTAGTTGGTCTGCATAAAAATATATGGGCTTCCAGTTTCCATGGATGAGAAGTGACAACCTAACACCATTTATCCTTCCCCACCAAGCTGAGGGGGAAAATATCAGTAGCTTGGATACCACACAGGACTAACATACTGGTCCTGATGATTCACAGAATGGTTGAAGGACTGGGTGTCTTAAAGAGTAAACCATGTTTATTTATCTATTTTCGATGACTTCCTTGTGAGACGGTGGGTGGAGGCATAGGGGGTCAGGGATGTTTTGGAGGATTGAGACTGCCACACATCCCCTGGGGGAGGCTGCCCTTGAGAATGGTAGGGATGGCGGGACAGAGGGATAGAGGGTTGTGCCAGGACCCCCTTGTGAGAGAGGGGGTTGCAGGCATGAGGGATTTGGGATATGGTTTAGATAGGGAGGGGTTTCCTCACCTTCATGCTTTGTGGCTCTGCTTCTGGGGGTACTGGGCTTGGGGGTCCCTCTCTGACCACCTTCCTTCAGGCCATTATGGGATCTTTGAGTGTTGTTATTCTTTGAGACAGCGGACCTCCCAGCTGTGCACAGTTTCCCCAAGTGGCCTTATATACACGTTAAACAAGAGAGGGGACAGAATGGAACCCTGTCAGACTCCACACGGGAGGTCACCAGGGGTGAAGTACAGTCCCCTAGCACCACCTGCTGAGATCTATCTGTGAGGTATGAATGGAACTAATGTAAAATGGTTCCATCCACCCCCTCCAAGTCCCGCAGACAAGTCACCAGCAACTCATCGTTAACAGTGTTGAAAGCCACTGATAGGTTTAATAGAACTAACAGGGTTATACGACCCTTGTCCAATTCCCCGAGGAGGTCATCATCCAAGGCCACAAGCGCTGTCTCCGTGCCATAACCCATGCGAAAACCAGACTGTGTGGGATCAAGAAAACTGATGCCGTGCAAATGCACCTGTAGCTGATGAGCCACTACCCATTCAATAACCTTCCTTAAAAGGGGGAGATTAGAGACAGGTCGGTAGCTGGCTGGGGCATCAACATCAAGTGATGGCTTTTTGAGAAGGGACCAAACCAGAGCTTCCTTGAAGCAACCTGGCACCCTGTCCTCCTGAAGGGAGGTGTTGATAACCCCACCAGCACTGGCTCCACTGTCTCCCTGGTAGCTTTTACCAACCAGGACAGGCAAGGATCTAGTTCACAAGTTGTGGCTTGAACAGATCCCAGCACCTTGGCTACATTGGCAGGCATTACCAATTGAAAATCATCTCATAATGTATGACCAGACAGGGCATTCACAACCTCTGGTTCTGCCACTGCTTCTAAAATGGCAGAGTCGAAGTCGTGCTCAATGTGAGTGATTTTGTCCGCAAAGTACTTCAAAAACATATCACAATGGACCATGGATGAATTCAGTTCCAGGCGGAGACAGGCTGGACCAACCAGGCCTCTCACCACCCAGAACAGCTACTTTGGACATGACTGAGCAGATGCAATTAGTAAAGCAAAGAACCACTTCTTTGCTGCCCTCACCACCGCAGGATAGGATCATCTTGGATGTGAGCATGATGCCACCAGTGCTCTAACCACTTCCCCTCACACTTCAGACATCCCAGGTTCCAGGTCCTCTGTAAACCATGGAGACCTGCGGGGCTGACGCGCTGGGAGAGGACATCTAGGAGCCACCCGATCAATGTCCTCAGCCAGCCAGGTGTTCCATAATGCTATGAGATCATCGATGGAGGGGCCATCAAGGTCAATAGGTATATCCCCAAGAGCATTCAGGACCCCCTCTGGTTCCATAAGTCTCCTGTTGGGGTAAAAGTGACAACCAAGAATACCAATATCAATAATGATATTGATAATGATATCGTTATCGATAACAATATCGATACTAAAAATGATACCAAAACTATACCAAAAACGAAAACGACTATATTGTTATCATTGTCATTACTGGTGCTGTGTCAGTTGGGTTTTGGAGGGAAAATGTGAAGACGGGAGGAAGGAGCAGACATCTCAGAGTCTTAACAAGGTTGAACTCTTGAACTGTTCCTGTGGTGGGAGGGGCGAGCAGCTCAGCAGTATCTGATAGATGTATCGCTGTCCAATGAGCAGTGCAAGCAGGGCCCAGCAGTGTCATCGCATTCTGTGATTGCCCAATGCCTAATGCCTCCCACAACCAATCAGGGTGGCTTTGGGGGAGGGCAATGCAACCCTTTATAATGGGAGGGCCAGGGGTTTTTCTTTCCTTTCTGTGAGAGCTCTGCTTGTCAGGTTGTGTTTACAGAACTGTGGTGCTTGTACATAAAAAATCCTCCCTAGCCCTCATTGTATTATTTATTTATTTATATATTAGGTATTACCCCCAATACCTTTCCATTCTCATACCCTACATTTTATGTTCTCCCTTTCCCGGCCCTTCTCCCCCTGTACATTATATATAGATAGGAAGTATAGATTAGATAGAGATATTATAGACATATAGATTAGAATAGTTATATAGATAATTGATTAGTTAATAGATAGTTTTTCTTTTCCTGTCTACTGTCTCCCTTAGGTTTAGATAAATATTAGTTGTGCATGGGAATCAATAACGATACCAATACCAGAAATAAAATCTTCATTTGAAACGGTACCGATATCAATAATGAGATGGTGGAGTTTACTTTGTAAGGGATTGTTCACCCCTGTTTAAATTGCAATTTGTTTGGGTTATGTAATTTTGTGTATAGAAACCCCTTGGAGTGACAGCAGATATCTTTGAGGATACGTACACCTTTCATAGGCACTGCAAGACTTTTGTTATTTATCCCTGAAGAAGCTTGTGGAAGCAAAACATTGGACTTTTTACCTTCAGTGAAGTCTTTGAACCTGATTTTTGCGTACATTTTCATCTTGTGCCTAGTAACTTGGCCTCCAGGTTTGGGATCTTGGATTTTTGTACTTTGCCTTTGTGTCTGTCTTTTGTATCCTTTGACCTTTGTGGCTACTGTACTTTTTATGTTATTATTACAATCCAATTTGGGTAATTTATGCTGTGGTTTTTCACTTGCTATCTTGTACAGTTGTAGTCGGATTTGTTAAGAACTGGAGGGCAGGTGGGGGACTCCGCAAGGCAGCAAGGGCCACTGAGCTCGGAATGTGTGTGGGAGGAGAGTGGGAACGCTATTGCCCATTGGCTGAAGGTTGCTCATAAAGTCTTATCTTATAAAAGAAACAGGTTTTGCTTGCAACGAGCATGAGGGGTCATACTGCCATAGAAAGTTACCGCTGATGGTCATTTTCCCAGGACAGAAATAGAGGTTACTTACCAGTAACTCGGTTCTTAGGGAGAGCTCCGCATATTCTCACTCTTGGGATTCACTTCCTGCTCTGTGTAGAGACTCTATAATACATCTGATCATATGAAATCCGTCCAGCGGGAGGTAGGCTCTGGACCGATCTGTGTCCAAGAGAGCTCCAATGAATTGGAGACAACTTGTTGGCTGGAGATAGGATTTCTGTATATTTATGATTAATCCCAGAGCTTGCAAAGTGTCACGGTAACATGAATATGATTCAGCACGCTGTCTCTGGAAGACGCTACTAGGACCCAAACATTCCAGATACGGAAACTTTCCAGAAACTTTTATTTTCATTTTCCCCAGGTAGGGAAATATGCATCTTTGAGATCTTAGATCTAGGATGGGTCTGAAACCCTCATCCTTTTTGGAGACCACAAAGAATTGGGGGTAAACCTGGTATTCTGTTCCGAGAAGGATATCTCCTCAATAGCCCCTTTTTAATAGGAGCGTCTTATCTTCCAGAAGTATTTAAGTTATGTGGAGGAAAGGAAAGGAATTGTATGGCATATCAAAATTGAATTATCTCCCTGACCCAGCAATTACTGGTGAGGGACGCCGATTGGTGAAAGAAGGGCAGGAGACAGTTATGGAAAGAGGGAGGAACCTCCTCCTCTCCTTTAATCTGACAAAGGATAAAATCGAGCCTTGGGAGGTTGCCCTGAGGACGAATTGGAGGAAGGCTTCCCTCGCCCTTTCTGCTTATTGAACCTCCTTCGAGGTTGAGAAAAGAGGGGCCTGGGTTTGGTGGTACTTTGGTGAAAAAACATCTCCCTGCGTGGTAGGAGTACATAGAGCGCTGCTTTGGGGGTAGGAATAGGGAGCAGAGGACGGGTAAAATTTCTTTCTCACAGCTCTGTTCACCCCAGCAGACCTGGCTGTCTGGCTAGTTTCTTTAATGTTTTTAAGAGTTTCATCGGTAGATGAAGCAAAAAAAAAAAAGGGCCTTCACAATCAAGACAAATCCTCTATGCAGGTCTTGTTTTCAGGGGTGAGAGCAGTGGAACGGAGTCAGGCATTCCTCCTGAGTGTAATGGCAGATGCCATACCCCCAATGTTGGAATCAGTAATATGCATATTCATCATTAGCTGAGGCTGGGCAATTTGTATCCCTTCCTTCTGAATAGAGGTGATTTGGTTAGGGTCAGTGGTCTTACTAGGCTGTGACCAAAGCCAATGTTGATATCCGCACAGAGCGGAGGCAAAGTCGGACACCCTAAGGGACAACATCTCTGAGGAAAAAATCTTTCGGCCAAGAACATCTCCCTTCCCTGTCAGACAGGGGAAGGCTGAATACCCCCTGCCTGAGATTTGATAGAGGCTTCAGCAATAAGCAGAGAAATAGGGGGAGGATGTCTGAGGAAGATATTGGCCCCTTCCTTAGGAATAGCATACAGAGAGTCTGCTAACTTGTTTTTAGGAACAGTTGAGGAGGGTTTATTCCAAACATAAGTGGAATACTCCACGAGCTGGTCGAGCATGGGGAGAATAATATGTCCCAACTCCCCAGTACCAAGGATCCTAAACACAGGGTCTGACTGAGTCGTCTGACTATATTGGTGAGCAGTTTTGGCAGAGCCAAAACTAATCTCTTAGCATGACCTGAAAGGCCTTAGTGTCCTCCGAGCAAGGGCAAGGTTGAGAGGGGGTGATAAGTTTCATCCTACTCAAGGATGGGTGAGGAGGAAGAGGTAGATGGGGATGCAGATCTCCTTGATGAGATCCCAAGAGCAGGCCCAGGCTGCTCTGCAGCAGGGCGGTCTGATGGTGGATTTCCTAGTAGAGTGCTAAGGAAAGTGGATCCCAGAGGTTGGTAGGTGGGCCGGTACTGATGGCACCTCAGGAGGAGGTGGGGGAGAAATGGTAGCCGTAGGAGGAACACGAGGAGGCAGTGGTGGCAGGTAAGCGCCTGCTGGCATAGGAGTGGGTGGAGGGTGAATTGCATGCTCCAGATGCTCAAAGTCAGACTGTGAAGGATATGGTGGCGATCGGCTCCGGGATCGGGAGCGGTACCAGGAGGCATAATGGTACCATCGGTACCGAGAGTTTCAAGTCAGACAGTGAAGGATATGGTGGTGATCTGCTCAAGGACCGGAGCAGTACCAGGAGGCATAATGGTACCATCGGTACCGGGACTCTCAAGTCAGACAGTGAAGGATATGGTGGCGATCTGTTCCGGGATCGGGAGCGGTACCCAGAGGCATAATGGTACCGTCGGTACCGGGAGTCTTCATATGGTGAACAGCAGGAGCAAGGGGAGTGGGTCCACTGGTCCCTATGGTACAGAAAAGAAGTTGTGAGTGGTCCGGGAGGAGACCTATACACGAATGTGGCAGAATGATCAGCATGCATTGTGCGGTACCGAGGAGATCTAGAGCATGATATACGATGTCTATGGGGTTCACTGAGGTGAGAAGTAGAGCGAGTGTCTCTGCGCCATTCAGGGTGCAGCGGTAAGGTCACAACTAAGGGTGCAGTTGCTTGGGCAGTTGCTAGGCACCGGACAGTACCGTGGGAACCGGTGACGATTGCACTGTGAGAGAACGCTCCGGTTCCAAAAAAAGAGTCTCTATCTCCACGGAACGTGGGGTGTCTGCCGTGCTGGTATCTCTGCTTCTTCTCCTTTTCTTTTTCTCCTCATGGGGGCACCTAGTACTGCACTCTGTGGTGTGGGAGGCGCTCTTTGAATGGGAGACTTCCCTGTTTGAGACTCGTACCATAGTTGGGATTTCCTCAGAGATTGTACCAGCGGTACCAGGAGCACTCAGTGGTCCCCATGGAGTGGCAGGAGTTGCGGGCGCCTGGTACAGCACCAGCGGTACCAGCAGTACTGGGAGCACTTCGTGGTCCCAGTGGAGAGGCAGGAGTCGTGGGGCACCTGGTACAGCACCAGTGGTACCAGCAGTACCAGGGGCACTCAGTGGTCCCGATGGAGTGGCAGGAGCTGCGGGCTCTGGCTCTTGATTACTGCACAGCTGTACCAGTGGTACCTGGAGCACTTAGTGGTCCCGATGGAGCAGCAGGAGCTGCGGGCTCCAGATTACTGCACCAGCAGTACAAGCGGTACTGGGAGCTGCGGGCTCCGGATTCATCTCAGAGGTTAGTGAGTGCCGGGTGGGGAGCCGGAGAGGCCCCTCTTCAACACCCTGAAGTGCCCTTTTGTTAGAATGTCCAGAGGTGGAGAGCCCTAGCCTGTTTTCTTCTGGTAGACATGACAGAGCAGGATTTACAAGTCTGAGTATTACGGGTCTCTCTGAGGCATGGTTACTCATGGAGAGTGTAACCGGACAGTTGCAGCAGTGTTTGAGCTGCCTGCTTGTGCATAGTCTGGTGACTCCATGTGAAAGTGGGCGCAGCCCGGGGGATGAACCCCGCAGGCCAGGGCACAGCACTCAAGTAGTTCTTCTTAATCTTCTAACCTTCTTTTTTTCTTTTCTTTTTTAATACTGACAAGCACTGTAATATGCTGAAGGTCTTCCAAGCACGATGCGGTTGGAAGGAACTGAGGCGGTGAGGACTCCTCCCCCTATTTATGCAGTCCTGTTCTCGCGAGATCTTGAGCCCGCTCTTTTGACAAGACGGGAGGGGGGATGGAGGGGTGGAGCCCTCACCATATTCTAGATCTTTCCAGACTTTCTGCCTGGAGACTGCTGACAACAAGGTCTCTGGTGCCTGCAGAGCAGGAAGTGAATCCCAAGAGTGAGAATTGCGGAGATCCTCGAAGAAGAGTGGATTTCTTCTGTGGGTGTGTGGCAGGCCATGTTTTCTGGGTCAGAGAAGTTGAGGGGATGACAAATAGCTTTTGCTGACATTGAGATGAGGCCTGATGTACAGACAGAATGGTCAGACCCATCCTCGGAGATAGTCTATGTGCTCAAAGGGTGGCCCATGTACACAATGAGGTTCTATGTATGCATGATGGAGTGAAGACACTGCACAACCCTGTTGTAGTTCCGTGTTCAGAAGAATGGGAGCCCCAGATGAGACTGCAACTTTTTTCTTCATGTTTGTGCACTGCTAAAAGTAAGGCTGTCACTAATGGAGGCTGGATCTTCCCTGCCATTTTTTTTCTCATCACTGCCCTGATGACAGTGAGAAGATACCTGCTGGGTCACTGGGACTGACTCGATTGGATCGCAGAGATGATTCTCTTTGGGGAAAGAAGTGACTCAGGGTAGAGGGAATGTTAACTGACTGAAACAGAGCTTGTTGCCCTCTTTGAAGTTTGGACACTCAAAGAAGTGAAGAGTGCCTTTACGAGTGAGGATGTGTTCTGACCGCACTGTATGGTGATTATGACGATGATAGAATGGGGGCATAAGAGGCACATATTTGGCTGGGGGTTTTATGCGACCTGAGAGGGATTTCCAACACCAAATGCAGTGTGACCTCTGTGCAACACTGGTCATTGTCAAGCCGGGAAGCACTTCCTAACTTGAAATTGAGATGGTGTGAAGCACAGCCCTGCTCTCCCTGGCAAGAAGCCCCCCATTTCCCTCTTGTCTATTCAAGCTCGTTCCAGGCTCAAGATAGACCAATGCAGTGATGCAGTCAGGAGTGATGCAGTCAGAGGACACTGGGCTTCTACCCCAGCTCCAGCAGGAGACACTGGGGCTGCTGCTCCTCCTCTCCGGGGTCCACTCCAACAGCTGATGGGAGCACACTCCCCCGCTGCTCCAACGGATGACTGGTAGCGGCAGCAGCTTCTTCCGGGAGCTGGCACTGTGCTGGCACTGTGGCCTTGTCCATGGTGCTGGCCGACCATTATGCACACAGGGCTGATAGGGGCCTTTCACACAGAGATGGACCTATGGGAGCCGATTGTCTTGGTTAGGACTGCGTTGCCCTGTAAATTGTGCTCTTTGATAATGCAGGTAATGCCACAAGTGGCAGCCTCTGCCCAATGTCAGTCGAACTCCTGGCAGACAGCATTCAGACAGGTGGCAAGTCCAGGGGAAAGGGATGATGAAAATGGGGTGCCGTCTCATGTAATAACACTCAAGAAGTCAATAGTTTCCATGAAGTCCTCATAATTTGAATTTTGCAAGAAAAGGGTGTGTCAGAATGGCAGAGTTACTCATGTCTTTTCATGATGATCCCACTGAAGCTGCAGTAGAAGCTGACACTGTTGCCAGCCCTTGGAATACTTGATATTTTAAAAAAATATGCGCCTTAGTGTTACGTAAATGACAAATTCAGTTTCAATTAAAACAAGCTATGAGTTTGTCACCCTGTTTATTGTGGAAATAAAGCTTTAAAATGTGACACAAGTGAAACCTACCAGCTCGGACACCAGAAGGGGGAAAAACAACAAATAAATAAAAAGGAAACACCTTTATGTTGTATTTGAAATATCTGTGATTTGAAGCCAATATCATGAAATTGTGAAGCCTGGTTCATTTTGGATGGTTGGAGCTGACTAATGCATCCCTTTCTCTTTCCTGAATTATGGAAGTCTCCAGTAAATCCTCCGGGTCATCCCTGTGATCATCTTCGTCTCGTTGTGAATAATGGTCTTCGTTAGAAAAAATAAACTGGTAAATTCGTAGGTATTTCTCTGTCACTCCTCATTGAAAATTTTCTGAAAAACAGAATTTCTTGCCTCTTGTGGTTTAAGCAATAAGTTCCCACTCTCGATTGTGAGCTATTTAATTCGTGCACTTTTAAAATGTGCAACCGCCATAATATGCACATAATATCCGACTTCCATCTCGTCTAATTACAACATGCGGACATTTCAAATAATGCGCAATTGTGATGCGCAGTCGCTCGCCGCTCGTCTAAAAGCGGCCTCAGTCTCATGTGGTTGCAGAGATTTAGTAAAACGAACTTATAGGTCCACAACTGCATAATACTCTTTTTCTGCACATTACCCCCGTAGAAATCAATGGGAGTTTCATACTGGTAAGGCACATTCAGCATTTTCTTTCCTTTCCTCTTTCCCTCTTTCATTGGTCTGGTCAAGCAAAAAGGGAGGCACTCATGATCCTCCACTGAAGCATTTAATAGTTTGCTCTGCTGACTCTAGTTGTTGCTCTAGTTTGAACAGCAATTTAACACATTTGTCTTATAAACTAACTTAGTTAAATCATTACATTGTCCTTGTACCTCCATGTTTATTTTGATTTAAAAGAGACTTGTATCCTTACCTTAAGTAGTTTATTTACTAGGACTGCAAACCAATTAAATTTTGTAGTTGATTGACTGTGTTGCTTTTAACTGATTAATTCACCAGTTAATCAATTAAGTACACAAACACCGAGAATCTCAGTACAGCAACACAATTCAATACGAAACAACACAATTTTCTGTTTTGGGGGTGGGGGTGGGAGTGATGCTAAAATTCTCTTCATTTTACTGTGGGTGATAATAAATGTTTAGCCAGTGCACTTGGCTACACACTCCGGACGGGGTGGGGGAGGGCTGGCCCTGGCAGTGTCAGGTTGGGCACAGAATAAGCATGTGCCCAATTGGGCCGGTCAGTAAGCCCTCCCCCACCCCACTCCAGTGGGGGAACAGAACAAATGCACGTCCAGGTGGCCTGCCCCCAGTACACCCTCAGCTCTCTGTCCCCTGCCATGGCAGGCAGCCATGGTGGCCAATCACGGGCTACCATGGCAGCCCCCAATCCCCAGTGAGGAATGGGGTGACAAACTATGGCCCATGTTGGCCTGCCTGTGTGGCCCTTCGCACGGGCTGTGCACTTGGATTCAGCAGCAGGCCCTCATTTAGTAGCCCAGAAATAGACATGACAGCATGTCTCTGGCCCAGGTGGGCCATAGCAGACGCTCTTCCCATCTGCTATCACCTTGCGTCTGTTTTGATTTGTGATTAATGCATTGCCTGATCATTTGGGCTAATCCCTCAATTAATGCTTCCAGCTATATTATTTATTGACAACCTAGAGTGATATAAGGTTCTCGGAATCTGAAATTAAGCCCTTACTGAGTGTTATGCTTTAGCAAATAGAAACTCCACTTGTAGGCAAACAGTTCCCTGTGGAGCAAATGCTGTCCTCTCCTCTGCAAAGGGCTCAGATAGATACAGCAGGATGTGTGAGCTTCTACCAGCATGATGAGAGCATAATTAGGATTATGAACAGAGAGGGAACAGGATTTGTTAGAGAACACACAGGCGATCACATCACCCTCTGGATTGCTGAGTGCAGCTCCATGAGAGCTTTCATGAAAGACAGAGATCAGAAAGATGGATTTGGCACTGTGAGAATAGGCTACTAGCTATTTGCCTCCAAACCCACAGAATCTGAAAGCACAGTAACAGTGAAGGGAGCGGTTTCTTCAGCCTTTTGGAATTCTTTGGCTTGGAAGGAACCCAGGCCTAAAATTGGTTCTGTGACTAAACTGAAGCCTCACTGTAAATAGCATCTGTTCTCCACGTTCCATGGTATTATAATAATAATAATCTTTATTTTTATATAGCACACACACCACCACCACGGCACTCAGAGCACTTTACATATAACAATTTAGCACATCTTTTAAGCCTCACAACAACCCTGTGAAGTAGATTATGCTTGGAGAATAATCTGACTGGCCCAAGGTCACCCAGGGAGTTTGTGGCTAAGGCGAGATTAGAACCAGGTTCCCCCCTCCCTACCTCCTGGTCCAAGTACTGCACACCTAGCCATTACACCACCNGTCACCCAGGGAGTTTGTGGCTAAGGCGAGATTAGAACCAGGTTCCCCCCTCCCTACCTCCTGGTCCAAGTACTGCACACCTAGCCATTACACCACACTGGCTTTAAATCACCTTTGTTTTAAAACACAAGGCTTATTGACTGAGAGTTGATCTTCGCTATCTGTGCAGGAGACCAAGGTAACCTAAATCAGTTTATCAGGATCAGAATATTTGAATTTGACAAGTATTGTCATGTATATTCCTGTCTCTCAAAGGAAACATGCCACAGATGGGCCATCCTTATAGTAATTTTACTAGTTATGTATTGTGTCAACTGTGTGAGCACTACTGAAAAAGTCTTTTCGTGACAAACTATAAACTTCATCCAGATGTGTCATCTTTGCTGAGTGGATGGTGTTTGTAGTTCACCAGGAAGAGATTTTCAAGTGGATTCAACAGTCTGATGAACACAAAGCCACTGCAATGTTTACTTCTGGAATATTATTTTCAAATGATGGAACATCCATGTTTATTAATATGCAAGTGCACATACTCTTGCTAGACTAATTAAACTGGAAAAATGCATATCATGACTTGCAGTACTGCATATAATTAGCTTCAACCATAAATATAATACCTCTTGCTAATAAAGTGTTGTTCCATCTTCCTATATTTTAGCATGCACCCTATACAGATAAGTTTAAAAGGGAAAATGTAATGACATCGATCTATCATCACTATGTAGATATAGTAATCATTTAAATTATACTCTCATCATTTAAGACCAACCAGAATGAGCAATTAAAATCCAGATAAATAGTAGATATTCACTCACAAGCAGCAGCTTCTAATCAAGGTAACGAGTTTTCTCTGCAATTTTTAAATTAAGCGTGGTTTCAAAATGAGTGTTCCCTTTCTACAATATGAAGGTTACCAGAGAAACCCAGATTACAATTGCTGCTCATGATAATCAGCTTCCCTACTGTATCTCACTAGTTGGCCCACTGATCCAGCCTGCCCACTTAGCAGAGCGGCACTGTGGCATGTTTTTAGATGACTGGACATGGTGGATGTCCCTAGGTTGGTGAGCACCTGCCCTCACTTCACCACCTTGCTGCACAAAGTGCACCGCACCTCCGGGGAATCATTTGCCTGCACCACCTTAAAATGCTCCCAGACCCATGATTTTCTGGCCCATAGCAGGTGACACACTCCTGGGAGGGGCAGGACATGATGGCACTGGTGACACAGGTTGTTGAGGGACAAACATCACCTCAGCAGCACC
>QEPC01004656.1:1626529-1637557 GCA_003113815.1 Sphenodon punctatus | reverse complement strand
GGGGGTCTGGGAGCAGGGTATGGGGGGGCAGCCGCCCACATGTTTGTTGTGCTCCTGGTCCTACCCAGGCTGTGCAGGTGGTAGCACAGTTCTCCAGCCATGAGTCAGTTCCCATTCCGTCATATCAGTTCACAACTTCACATAAGTTAATGGCCATGTCAGTCTATGGGTACATTATGTTGCCCATGATTTTCCACCCTGGGGTGGCCCAAGAAGCAGTCCTGCTGGCCACACATCTATTTTTATCCTATGTTTTTAACTTTCTAGGCCCCAAATAATTGAGGGATTATAGAAGTTTAGCATGGCCGAATTATCAGTTTTAGATAAACTTTGCTTAAAATTTAAAGTTTATAATGGGAAAAAAGAAAACAAGGGGAGAGCAATAATATAGTCTGATATGCTTAGGACTACTAAGGGAGTTCATAAGGCTTGCTTGCTTATTGGCATCTGAGCCCCCATTTGAATGGAGATTGTTTGCATTCCCACAAACACTAGAATTCCTTGCTTATTATATGCTGATGATGCTTTGATTGCCTCCTGTACTCAGACTGGTTTACAGCATTTGCTGAATGTGTTTCAGACTTATTGTGATTCTAATCACCTACTGATAAATGTATCTAAATCAAAGAGTATGGTTTTTGGAAGTAATAAGTTAGATGGTAAATGGTTTTTACAAAGAAATAAAATTGAGGTTGTACCATCAATTAAATATTTAGGTTTTACTTTTGCAAGTAATAAAAAGTGGAATAAACATGTACAATATACTGTAATGAACGTGAAAGAGAGAATTGATGGCATATTGATTTTTCTATATATAATAAAACAGGCAGAAGGGCAGTTTCTGCTGAACTCAGTCAAGAGCTTTGGAGCTAAGTCTGTGTACATTCTCCGATTTGGAGCTGAGTTGTAGGGTTTAGACAACTCTTTAAATAAATTAATTGAAAGGGTACTGAATCAGTTTTTAAAGAAATTTCTTTTGTTTAATGAGAGCTGGAACTGGTATGTTAAAATGTAGCAGGCAACACACAAAACAAAAAAATCACTCTCTCCCCAAAGCAATAACACACACACACACACACACACACAATTCACACCAAAAGGAAGAAAAGAATGAAAATATAAAAAGGAGTTTTGGTATAAAAAATCAAGTATACACCAAGTGAGGTTAAAAATAGATTACCATAGCAGAAAGTACTACAAAAGAATATTACCCAATTGACAAATATGAAATATAACTAGGCTACAAAAGCCCAATATACAATAATAACAAAAAAAATAATGTGCCAAAATACAATAAATAATACAAAGAATAGAATGAAATATAATTAGGCTAAAAAACGTAAAAGCCCCAAAAGGCAATGATGCCAAAAGTAAATAAGCCAAAATACAATGAATAATACAAGGAATGGACATATCTGTGTTTCTAGACCCAAAGTATAGGTCCTCATCAGCAATCCATATTTCTATAGGCTCTATAACATATTGAATTTAATCTCATCAGAGAGATCCAAATACAAATAAATAAATAACAATATTATCCAATAGGGTCTCGCCCCCTGCCAGAGGAGGTGATTCTGTTTGTTGATACACCCGCTCCAAACTCAAAATACTGTAAGTCCAATTCTCAATGGTGGGATGAACCCCAACAACCCGCAGATGATCTAGTCTGCAAAATAATAATGATTCAATTTTGTTTTATTTTTAAAGGGTATATTCTTTAAACTTGCTATTCCAAATGTTAAAAGTTCATACCTTACTGAAACCACCAACCAAGTAGGGAAACTCCCTGCAGTGAAAGAAACTGCTCCCAAATCAAAGTGGTCAAATCCACAGGTTAATAGGAGTCAGCAGACACAGCAGCTCGCTGGATCGCCACTCACTTCCCCTTCATTGTACTAAGAGCGAATGGGCAATATGCTTCCATTGCACCCGAGCCCTATTGAAACAAGTAAAACCACCATCCAAAGAGAAACACATAAGTACATAATAACAGAAAAGCTTATACAAGAATAAAAGTCCAAAAGCCCCTCTGTAGACCAGATGTAAAGTTTGATGAAAATTTTCCACACTTTGATGAAAAAACTTCAATCTTGATGGCTGTTTGTATCACCCGTAGGTAGTCTTCACATGGGTGGTCTCCACACCCTCCATCTCAGATGTATTATTTTGTTGTTGTTGTTATTGCTTTTGTAGCCTAGTTATTATAATAATAATAATAATAATAATAATAATTTATTGAATAGCCTTTGGCCATTGCATATAAAATAAGGCAAAATAACATACAACAAAAGGAAGTCCATGACAACAAATAACATCAATCTCTTATACACATCTAGATGTGTATAAGAGACAGTAATAATAATGATTCAATTTTGTTTTATTTTTAAAGGGTATATTCTTTAAACTTGCTATTCCAAATGTTAAAAGTTCATACCTTACTGAAACCACCAACCAAGTAGGGAAACTCCCTGCAGTGAAAGAAACTGCTCCCAAATCAAAGTGGTCAAATCCACAGGTTAATAGGAGTCAGCAGACACAGCAGCTCGCTGGATCGCCACTCACTTCCCCCTCATTGTACTAAGAGCAAATGGGCAATATGCTTCCATTGCACCCGAGCCCTATTGAAACAAGTAAAACCACCATCCAAAGAGAAACACATAAGTACATAATAACAGAAAAGCTTATACAAGAATAAAAGTCCAAAAGCCCCTCTGTAGACCAGATGTAAAGTTTGATGAAAATTTTCCACACTTTGATGAAAAAACTTCAATCTTGATGGCTGTTTGTATCACCCGTAGGTAGTCTTCACATGGGTGGTCTCCACACCCTCCATCTCAGATGTATTATTTTGTTGTTGTTGTTATTGCTTTTGTAGCCTAGTTATTATAATAATAATAATAATAATAATAATAATTTATTGAATAGCCTTTGGCCATTGCATATAAAATAAGGCAAAATAACATACAACAAAAGGAAGTCCATGACAACAAATAACATCAAATAACTTCCACATGACAGGACATTACACATAGCAATCTAAGTCATCATCGCCCATAATTATACTAATCGGCATTCCTCTTCAACTTGAACTCCAGGAACTGCTGCCTCAGGGAGAATGCCTGCACCAAATATTTCGCCACCAATTCCATGAGGTCAGGCGCTCTGTCCTGCAGAGCCAACACCATCAGGCCATACTCCCCTCTCCCAAGCTGGTTATTGAGAAGGGACGCCAGTAAGTTTCTCCTAATGCCATCATACGGTCTGCATCCAAACAAAATATGCTGCATAGACTCTGCTATAGTCTGGTCAAAGGGACAGAGTCTTTCACTGTAGGGAAGTCCAACTCTCCTACCCTCCAAAATTTTGGAGGGGAGAGCGTTAAATCTTGCAGACATGAAGAGGAATCTACCTCTCGATGAAATCGAGGATGTGAAATATGAAGCTCGTTCACCAGCTCTTGGGCCCCAGATAAGATAATCTGACATATGCAGGGTATTCCTTATTGAAGCAGCTTCATTTTGCCAAGCTATGGCCTTAATTCTAGTAGAAACCTCCACTCGTAATGCCCCTACATTTTTATCTTGGCAGTATTTTGAGAGAAAATCCCAACCTAACCAAATAAGCTTCCAGCGCATGCATCCATCCATCCTTGTGGGAGTCCTTCAAAAGGTAATTAACTAAACCACTTTCCCTATTATTAAGTAACTTAAACCAGAAATTGGTGACTCTTATTCAGGCCTCATGGTTCCAACCCAGCTGCCCAGTCTCCATGCAAATAGCAGCAGGAGTACCAAGAGGTATTCTCAGAAAACTTCTAAGAAATTTCACCTGGAAATGATCCAGTTTAAGAGGTACCAAAGGGGCCCAAAGTTCAGCCCCATACAAAAGTTTCGAGCCAATTTTGGCATTGAAGACCTTGCTGCCACATCTGCACTGCCCGAGGAGGCAAAAAATCTCCTGATGGCTAGTGTTGTGTCCGTTGCCAAAGTGGTAACCCTATGCATATGATCCCTCCAACCTCCTGAGCGATGGAAATGTACCCCCAAGTATTTGAAGGATGGGACCTGCTGGAGCAAATGATCATCCAGAGGTCATGAGTGAATTCTCCTACCATTTGAGAAGATCATAATCTTCAACTTGGAGTAATTAATGCTTTACTTATTTGCTTGGCAATAAGTTGAAAACTGCCTAAGCTGCCTTTTTAAACCCACTCAGGTTTGGGACAGCAGGGCCATGTCATCCGCATGCAGCAGACAGCCCACTGGACTGGATGCTAGTTTGGTTGGAAAAAAATCTGCCTTTGCCATGACAGGGACCAGATCATTCACAAAGAGATTAAATAGTGATGGGGCCAACACACAACCCTGCCTAACACCTTCACAGATGTTGATTTTACTCGTGGAGTGCCCCGCACTATCCAATCTCACCACCTGGGAGGTATCCTGGTAAAGTTTATGTACAAGCACTAGTAATCTATCGATCGTTGTGAAAGAAAGTTTATCCCAGAACAACTGCCTATTGACTGAGTCAAAGGTGGCTCTTAGGTCAAAAAATACAACAAACAGCTTGCCATTTATCTTCTTGTATTTATCAATAAGATGGAATAAAATGAAACATTGCTCGAAGGTGGATCTGCCAGTCTGGAATCCAGCCTGCTCTGGGTGGAGTACGCTTCATCCAATGACTCAGCCTGTTTAGTAATACTTTAGCATATAGTTTACTAACAACGTTAAGCAGGCTGATCAGCCTACAGTTGGATGGATCAGCTCGTGAGCCTTTTTTAAAGATAGGGACCACAATGGCTGAAGCCCAAACCTCAGGCATGATCCCTGTAGAGTTAATAGCTGAGAAAAGCGCTGCAAGTAACGGGACCCACCAACCCTGGTGGGCTGTAATAAATTATATCTGGATTGAGTCGGGACCTGGGACTTTATTGTTTTTAAATGTATTGATTAAAGCCCCCACTTCTTCCTGTGTAATCGGTGGCCATGACTGTGACTCCTCAATCGGGCAGTATTGAAGAAGATTGCAGAGAATCTTCTAAGTTGGTATAAATATTCTGGAACTACAGTTCCCAGAAGCTGGAAGGAATTGGGAATGGCCAGCCACTCCCTCCTTTACTAATCCCTCAATTGACTACCCTCCAAAATAATATGGAGTCACTGTCCTCACAAGCCTCCATGGCTTTACGCCACCTAGACTCAATGTCTGATCTCTTTTTCTGTTGAATGAGCATCCTAAAATCTCTCTTACGTGAGTATAATCACTAGGCAATCCCTTCCGCCCATGACGGTAATCTAAGTACATGGTGATAAGATGCCTCTTAGCTGACTGACACTCCTTATTGAACCATGGTTAGTTCTCTTTATCTCTGCTCCAATTAGTAGCCTTATCTTTCTGGTCTATCATGGTTTGTAAAATCTTTTTACTAAGAACATTATAAGCCTCTATTACTTTTATATCCCTCATTTCTTCATTGCCTTCTAGGATTAATGCTCTAAAGAGGGACCAAGGATCCGTAGTCAGAAAAACAGCTAACCCCTGAGCTAATCTGGAATTCCATCAAGAGGTGGGATATAGTTTCAGTTGAACTGACTCATTACTGGAGCCCCCAGGAGCTATTCGAAAATCTAGATCCATGTCCAAAGATGAAATCAGCAGTAAATGGTCGCTGACTGTAATGACGCCTACACGGAAATCCTTTACGAGTGGCAGTGATTAACTGATGTAATTACATAATCCACCACCCTGGTCCCCTGGGGGCCCACGAAAGTAAATTCCCCAACCAAATCCCCAAAGCCTGACCTATTACGGGCAAAACCTCTCTGCACTTATCGCCCTCCATACTCCAGTCTGTGCACTTCGCTCCTCCTCTGTCCCTTCTCTCACCCTTCCATGCCTTCCTTGCTCCCCTAAGCACTTTCGTCCCTTCTCACTTGCTGCCCCCCATGCCTGAAACTCCCTCCCTGTCCACATCCGCCTTGCACCCTCCCTTCATACCTTCAAATTTCTCCTTAAAACTCACCTCTTTCACTCTGTTCAACCTCTTTATCCTGACTCTTTATCCTGCTGAGCCACTATTTCCTATACCTATGGTCTGCTTATCCTTATCCTTGCCATATGGACCTGCCTGCTGTCATTCTCATTGTAAGCAAGCCAAGTATGTGCACTTGAGACCTCGCATCTTCATCAATATTAGACCCCTTGTCTCTCCCTCCGTTCCCCTTCCCTTGTCTCTTCCCCAGCTGTCTCTCAGATTGTAAGCCCTAGGGGCAGGGACCGTGTCTATTTTATTACTTTGTAAAGTGCCAGGTACACTGCTTGCGCTATATAAATGTTTGTTAATAATAATAATAATAATAATAATAATAATAATAATTTAAAAAAAAGATTTAATTCCTGCATGAAACTAGCAAGCTTCAAACCCGAAGTATTGGTCTTAGTATCCTTCGAATTCCAAGCCTTGCAGGCGTTCCGGAGGATTCTGCCTTTCAATTCCGCTCACCATAGTTAGCTGGTAATCACTAGAGCCCGTTATCATTAAAATCTCCCAAAAGAATGATATTCAATTTCCACGGGATATTTAATCGCTAAGTCCTCTACCAACTTTTGTAATCTGTCCCATATCATTGGCCTATAGGTGCCTGCATTACCGGGGGGAATGTAAACTGACAGAAGAATGAGCATATGGGCTTTTAAGTTTTTTAGCCTAATAATATTTCATTCTATTCTTTGTATTATTTATTTATTTTGGCCCATTTTTAATTTTTGTTTTGGTAATATTGTATATTGGGCTTTTGTAGCCTAGTTATATTTCATATTTGTCAATTGGGTAATATTCTTTTATAGTACTTTCTGCTATGGTAATTTTATATTTTCATTCTTTTCTTTTCTTCCTTTTGATGTTAAATATAGCAACATCAGCGCAACTAGGGGCTATAAATGATTGGCTTAAAATTAAAACATTTCCCTACATTTTTCAAACTGCCTTAACTCTCTTGTTTACATGTATACAAAGTATGTACAATGTCAGTGTAGACAACAGCTTGCAGTAGGTTAGATACAATGCCATTATGCACAACAGGACAGCATTAAGGCAGTTTGAAAAAATGTTCATTCTTGAATTATGATAATAAATTAATACTTAACGAAAAAGTTTGAAAGTTCACTTAGCGTGTTTTCAGACGTTATGAGATCACAGTCAACCACAGTGAACCACACTCAACGCCGCGGCGGGGCCAAAGGGCCCTGAACGTCTGTTCGGCGGGCACCAGATGTTCACCACAGACAATCCCCATTAGGGGACAAAATCAACCACCCTTCCGGAGGTCCAGCCTGGACCATCTCCGAAAGTGTGGTCAAAGCAATTCCCACCAAAAACAACAAAACGTAATGTCTGAATGGCAACCACCGGCTGGAATCAAGCAAAATGATTCCCAGCCATGGACAAAGCATGCAGCGTCACTGCCAGGCAACGAGCAACAACACAGGCAAGGGAAATTTAAAGGGCACACAGTAGCAGGGGGATGTGGCAGGATGGAGTGAGGTGGGAGAGGAGAGCGGAGGGCGAGAGAGCAAGGGAGGAGGTGGAGGAGGAGGTGGTGCAGGCGGAGGAGGTGGTCATGCTGGACATGGAGGCGGTGGAGGGACAGCAGCAGCAGCAGCCATGACAGGCCACCCCAGAGATGACAACCGGTCCGGGGGATGAGGCACCCTGGAAATGGGTAAGGCGACCGAAGGGGGTGTGTGCATGGGCACAGGGGCACCAAGGGAGGCAGGATGGCTGGAAGGGGGGGACAGGGGGAAGGGCCGCGGGGCTGGGGCAACCCGGCAACCAACCTCCCCCCCCCTTTATGACCCACAGACACGGAAACGGGCCTAGGAGCCTGAACCCCTGAGGCAGTGGGCACCGGCCAGAAGGAGGAGGAGGACAGGGAGGGCCCACGCAGGAGATGGCTGTACCACTGAGCGGGGCAATGGGGGCATAGGGAAACCCAGGACTTCATCAGGATCTGGGGGACCCTGAAGCATCAGCTGGAGTTAGCAGTCAACCAGAGGAATGAACACATCTACTCGGAAATCGTGCGGGACATGGAGGCATCGGGGCAACAGGATCTTGGCCCAGTGCTGATCGAAGGTCAAGGAGCTCAAGAGGGGGTACAAGGCCTTCAGGGACATAAACCAGTGGTCCGGCCACGGAACCCGGACTGCCCCCTACTATGATGCCCTGGACCGCATCCTGCACATGAAGGGATCCATTGTTGCCCCGCACCTCATGGGGAGAGCCATGGTCCAGGGCAGGGAATGGGCCAAGGTACCCCCTCCCCTCACCGCCTCCCTAGAAGGCACTGGCTCCAAGAGCCCTGACTCCCATGAGGAATATTCTGGGACCTTGGGGACCAGCAGGCCCCCCTCATGCACCAGCCCCAAGAGCCCCCGGCCCCTGTCCGGACCAGGAGAATCTGAGGCCGGCACACTGGTAACCCTCAGCCAGTGGACACAGGGGGACCCCAGTAATACAGAGGGACTGGCCTCAGAGGGCCCCGAGATCGACATCGAGGGTAAGCAAGCTGGTGGGAGGGGAGATGGACCAGGGGGGATGGGCCGAGGGGGGAAGGGGGGCACACTGGGCATGGGGCCACCCCCAGAAACCCTGGGCACCCGAGACCATGGGAAAGGGTCCCAGGGGGCCACAGGGTGACACATTCAGCCCACCCCCACCCAACCCCTCCCATATCCCCACAGGGCACAGCATGTCCCGGCACCTGTGACAGGTGGGCGAGGGGGATGGTGAAGAGCAGCCCTGGGAGCAGCCAGAGGTCCCAGGTGAGGCACACCAGCAAGTTGAGGGGGGGAGAGGGCACCGGGGGAATCCGGGCAGGGGACCCGGGGCATGCGGTTTGGGGAAGGGGGGGTCTGGGTGCAGGGTAATGCCAGCGGAGGGCACCAGCTACCAACCGAAGGGGGGGCCCACGACCCCCCAGCCATGCCACGGGATAGGTTCTGACAGGTTCCAGCAAGCTGGTCCTGTGCCCCCGGTGCAGCAGATGAGGAAGCACCGGGCACGGGTACGACACCGGAGGGAGGAGCAGGTGGAGGGCATAGTCCGCTCAACCACCTAGCAGGGCGAGCAGATGTTCTCAGCCATCGATCGGATAGAGGCGGCCACGGAAAGGGCCGTGCAACAAATGGAGGCAAGGGACCAGAGACTGCAGGCGGAAGTGCGACTGGAACAGAGGCGGAAGGGCCAGGAGCACAGCAGGCAGGCGGAGGCGTTTGGGCAGCTGGAACTCATCATCAACAGAATGGTGAGGGAGCATTCTGTCAAGATGGACTGCTCCCACAACATCGGCACCTTGCTGCTCCTGCACGCGGGGACCATGAGCACGTACGTCATGGCAGCCACCCCACCGGGCAACCTGCCCACCCCGGTCTCGATGCCAGGCCCCTCAGCGTCCCCACCGCCCACGCCCCAGCTGCTGGCATGGCTGCTGGGCCCACGCATCTGCCTCCCAGTCCCTGTAGGCCACCGGAGGGAGCAGCCCCCAGTGGGGTCCCTCCTTCCCCGGGTCTGCCCACCCTTCCACCACCGCCTGCCCCTCAGTACACCGAGGCCTCCCAGGATACTGTTGGGGACATGGACAGTGGGGGGGAGGGGAGTTCCCAGATCTCCATGGCGCCCACAGGGAAGCCGAGGGGGAGGCCCCGGGGACATGGGGGAAGGGGGGGAAGGGGGAGAGTGGCCTGAGGAGGGGAGACACGGCACCGGGTGGTGGGTGGTGGTGGCCTAAGCTGATGCACCAGATGTAATTGGTGAAATGCCCTCTTCGCCACAGCCATCACGTGGGCATCCAGGCGGACTTACAGATCCAGGAGCACCTCCAGACTCCGGGCCTGAGAAACCAAGGGAGGACGGGCCTCATCAATGATGTGGGGCCACTCCCTCAGCCCTCCCCACAATCATCACCTCCATCTTGTCAGGATTTAATTTCAGGTGGCTTGCCCTCATCCAGTTCCCTACAGGTGATAAACACCGGTAAGCACTGAGACAGCCAGGCCTGAGTCCGAAGAAAATGAGAGATATAGCTGGGTGTCATCAGCATATTGATGACATCTCACCCCATACTCCCTGACAACCACCTGCAAAGGCTGCATGTATACATTGAACAAGAGAGGGGATAAGATGGAATCCTGTGGAACCCCTCACATGAGGCCCTAGGGGGAAGATGAAAACTCCCCCTATACCACACGCTGAGTTCTCCCAGTCAGGAAACAGAGGACACATTCAAGAACATTCCCACTAATTCCTGCCCTGTCCCACAGCCGAGTCACCAACAACTCATGATCAATGGTATCAAATGTAGCTGAGAGATCTAATAGGATCAACAGTGTCTAATGGCCCAGGTCCAATTCACAGGAGAGGTCGTAAACCAAGGCCACAAGTGCAGTCTCAATGCCATAACCCGGACAAAAACCTGACTACAAGGGATCAAGAAATTTGACCCGGTCCAAATGCTCCTGAAGCTGCTGAGCCACCACCTGTTCAATAAACTTCCCTAAAAAGGGAAGGTTAGAGACTGGCCGATAGTTGGTCAGGGTGTCAATGTCCAAAGATGGCTTCTTGAGCAGGGACTGCACCACGGCGTCCTTGAGAGAGTCCAGCACCCTGCCCTCCCTAAGGGAAGTGTTGACTATCCTCGCCAACATTGGCCCCAATATCTCCAGGCAAGCTTTAACTAGCCAGGATGGGCATGGGTCTAGTTCACAGCAGGTGGCTCGAATAGTCCCAAGAGCATCCCCCGCATCCAAGGGTGACACAACCCGAAACTCATCCAACAAAACAGGACAAGACGGGGCTTCTACTGCCTCTGACCCATTTTCTGCTAAGAACGTTGCATCAAAACTGGTGAATTTGAGTGTTTTTATCAGCAAAAAAGTCCACAAACAAATCACAGTGAGCATTTGATGATTCTAAGTCCAGGCGGAGGGAGGCTGGATTGACCAGCCCCCTCATCACCCAGAACAGCT
>QEPC01004656.1:1605877-1626429 GCA_003113815.1 Sphenodon punctatus | reverse complement strand
CAAAGAAAGTAACCAGATTCTATGCCGCAATCGGTTAACTTCAGCACGTGAGTGATGCCACCGTCGCTCTAACCGCTGCCCTTCCTGCTTCATCCACCTCAGCTCCCCTATATGCCATGGATGCTTGGGAGCCATGTGGTCAATGGCCTCCATCAACATGGAATTCCACATGGATATGAGACCATCGAGTGGGCGGCCATCGAGGTCAGAGGGAACATCACCTAGCACTATCTGGAACATTTCTGGTTCCATAAGCCTTCGGGGGTGAACCAACCAAACTGGTTCCACACCCTCCTGGGGGCCGACATGCACCAGGATACCTGCCTGGAGGAGATAATGATCCTTTGATGACAAGGGCCCTGTTGATACTTCCCCCATTAACAGATCCCCCACCTCAAGGCCTGTGTAAAAGATCATGTCCAGGGTATGTCTTCCAACATGTGTGGGGCCCACTACTCTCTGAGACAGGCCCATGGTAGCCATGGTGGCTATGAACTCACGCTCTGCCCCTCCAAGACTGGAGTCGGCATAGATATTGAAGTCCCCCAGCACTATTGTCCTGGGGGACCGCAAGACCACCTCCAACACCAGCTCAGTCATTGAAGGCAGGGAGGCTGCTGTACAGGTGGGTGCCCCGTATACCAGCAGTATCCCCACTCTTTCTCCATCCAAATCCAACACCAGATGGAGACCCTGCACACCCATGATGGGTTGCACAGGGAATCTCCTCACAGACCAGGCATCCTTAAAAATAATGGCTACACCACCTCCCCGTCCCTGTAGCCATGGCTGATGCTGCATGGAGTACCAAGCTGAAACAAGGTCAGCTAATATAGGCCCCGACTCAGTGTCCGGCCAGGTCTCCGTAACACATGCGAGGTCGGCTGCCTGGTCCAGGATCATCTCCCGGACTGTGGTTGACTTATTAGCCACCGACTTCACATAATACCAGCATCAAACCAAGGCCCAGGGCCCTCTGATCCCTGATCACCTCACTACCTGTCTGGGGGCCAGTGAGCAGGACAGGTATGCAACATCTGTCTCATCTCTCAGATCGAACTCGCCTCCCAGAAGGACCATAATTCCCCTGGCCCAGAACGACCCCTATGCTCTAGACTTAATGCTGGTACGTTCTGTGTGTTTTAGGTGATTTTAATTTTTATTAGTTGTATCATTTGTATTATTTGTCTTATCATATGTGTGCTTCTTGCTATGTGTTTTTATATGTGTATTGTATGTTTTTTGCTAAGGCCGACAACTCCATAATAAATTTGATTTGACTTTGAATTTAAGTTTGCTAATTCCCAACCTTGTACTCTATTCACACAACTTCCATTGCAGCAACTGTGAAGCAATCTTCTCTGGGTCCTAGAGAAAGGAAATTTGCATTTGAATAAGGGAATAGAGAATGTGTTTCACACACAATTTTAATATGAGGACTAAAAGGGCAGACCATCATTAGATGGGTCAGTGGCTTGAAGATAATGCTAAATAAAGCAGACACTGCAGAACAGCTTTTCTTATGCCACTCTACAAATTAGTAGCTTCATCAACATTCAGAGTTTTGATTGGGAAAGGTATAAGGAGTGAAATGTCTGAAGTGTTACACACCTTGTTTTTGTTAATTCAGCCTACAGATATAACCCAGTCAGTTCTTCTAGACGAATCAGATCTGGATAAGGCACAGACTTTAGTAGGAATATGCTAGGGAAAACCTTGTTGCAGGTGACATTCTTCCCCATTGGGAATGTGTGTACCAGGAAACAGACAACCTTTTTACAATGAGGAATTTGATAGGATAGAGCTATCTGAGTGCAAAATCCCAGTGGAGATGAGACAGGTTGTAATTTTACTTCAGAGCACTGTCCAAAATGAACCTAGGGATCAGAGCCTATGTATTGAACCGCTTCAATAAGGTCAGACTATCACTATGTCCAATTGCCATGGATACACTAGGCTTTCGTGAAATAGCCATCTTGTCATTAAAAAAGCAGTGTTGAAAGTGTAAATGAATGCTTTCACTGCTACCTCACTTATACATAATAGCCTCCATTTTGTTGTCTGAAATGTCAATTGTGAAAATGCTCAGTGCATCTCAGGGATAAAGGGGAAGACAGCAGGAACATGGCAGGAATTAAGAGGGCTTCCAGCTGCAACATCATGAGAAATGCATTCTGGGAAAACAATCCTGATAAGAGGGCAGCTAGGACAAAGGACTAGAGGGCTTCATGTTAGTGCCAAGGGAGAGTGTTCTTTATAAGGGTGCTTCTACATTGGTGTTTTGTGGATGGGGTGTTCTTTTGCCATTTTTAAATGGACTGCAGTGGGTGGGGGGATGTCTGTGTGGCCATGGTTGGTGGAGGTGGCTGTGCACCTGTTCCCATGGTTGCGCACCCATTTCCACCCACGGAGCATCAGGTATTGGAGCCCATTGCTCCGTGCGTGGGTGATGGGTGTAAATGGGTAGAGGTGGGTGTAGCACGGGAGCGTGCACACCCCCCACCCATCTCCCGCGGCTTTCACACGGGCCCTTCCACCCATCTCCATGCAGCAAAACTGCCTGGAGATGGGTGAGGGCGTCTCAAGTGAAAAGGGCCTTAGTGTCATTTTGTATCTTGCTTGAGAGTTTTGTGGGTGATCTTCTTTAGGCAGAGGAAACAAAGATTTATCTGTTGATTGTGCTGGTTTCCTTGTTTATCACCTCACTTTCACAGTGCATGTGGTTATGTTAAGGTGATGCATAGCTCTTGCTTATTTAACTTAAGTTATTTATGTATTTAATTTTATATGCTGCCTTTCCCAGAGCCTCAGGACGGCTCACGAACAGTAAAAAAAATACTAAAACGCATACAAAAAATACCCTTAACCTCCAAACATCCCACAATCTCCAACCAAACCCACCCATACTGCCTCCCAATCCCCCACCCCCCTTCACAACCCTACCCCCAAACCACACACCAAACCCATCCTTATCTCCACCTGCCAAATGCTTTTTCAAACAAAAAAGTCTTACACTACCTCCAGCAGATGCTCAGGTTCAAATGAACCTCCAGGGGAAGGAAGTTCCATAACACAGAGGCAGCAGTTAAATCAATATGTCTCCCTGCGAGCCCTTTTTGTACTGACAGGCTAACTGATGGTACCCATAGGAGGGCACTCCCAGCTGACCACAGGGACTGCAATGGGACATGGAAGGAAAGGCGGTCTTTCAGATAGGTGGGGCTCAGATCGTTTAGAGCACGAAGGATACTAGATGATATAAAATCTTCCTTTCTTTGAAGCCAGTAGCAAGGGTTCCTTTCGTATAAAGTACTACATGCATATCATCATTATTTTTGAAAATAGTCAGTTTTTACTTTGTAGAGTAATGCCTTCCTGTGAAAAGAGTGCTCAAACTGGGGTCTGAGGTTAAAGACTCCATTTAAGGGGCAAGGTAAATGATAGTTTTCTCAAAGGGGAAGTTTGTTTTACCTGACTTTTCTATCGTTTTGTTTTAGATTATGTCCAGAGGCTTGGGGGAGTTATGTTTTTTCCTAACTAATCTATGGATGGATGTTCTCATTGTCTATGTAAGTGTTACCATGTGACCCTTTCTCCATGCATGAACACAGGGGTCCTGGAGGGGGAAGGTCCCAGTGCTCAGGCATTGAGTGTTACATACCTTGTTTTTGTTTTGGGGAATTAGTCTTTTCAGTCGCCTAGGATCCCCACGACTTACTAGGGATTCAGGCTGAGGTTGTGGCACGCTACAACCTGTTGGCCTACCCTCCCCCCCAAGACACGACGAAAACAAGGAATATTTCAAAGAAAGAGGGGAAGGTCAGAGACAAGAGAGAGTAAAAGTAGTTTTTCAAGGGTGGGGGAGGGGTTTGAAGTTCCTGAGTTCAAAGTGGAGCGAGAAAGAGAGAGAATGCGAGGGAGGTGGAAAAGAGATTACCTCTCCATTGTCTGTTGTGAAGGGGACGGGTGAGCCCCAGTGATCCTGTGATGAGTCAGGAGTGGGTGGGGGGGAGAGACCTAAGCCTGGAAGACCCCCTGGAGCAGACCCGTACAGGAGACCCATGCACATCCACTTCCAAAAGCAACTCAACTCTACAATGGGGAGCTCTGGTCAATTGTAGGGACCAGGGGACAAAGCTGCACAAAAACTCACAATGGGTGTTGGGATACTAGAAAGAAGCTTCCTGGGTGGGTGCTTGGGAGCCCAGGACTAGACAAAGGCTCAAAATTGATGTTGAATAAAGTCTTTCCAGGTAGGTCCTGGGAGACAAGGAAAAGGATGTTTTTGGGTAAACGTCAGGCTGGATGGAAGGGCAAGAGAATCTTGCACCTGGGTGACTTCCCAGGTGAGGCTTGATGGCTCATTATTTTTAACCAGGGAAAGGTGCTGGGTGGGAGGATCCCTTTTCTGGAGGTTTCACAAAAGGGGGAGTTGCCTGGTATCTCAATTGCTCCATATCTTTTAAGTACCAGCTCCTCCTGTTTCTTTCTTAGGCTGGGTGTTTTGCATGAGACTGGTTTTCTGAAGGGAATTTTTATGAGGCCAGCTTGACCTATTTTTTCTCTCCTTCCACATGGGTTTCCACCACTTCTTTCTATGTGCCCCTTCTGAGTGAGGGGGAGGGCTACTCATGTGTAGCATAAGTGATTAACATTTATTTTTAAAGGGCTTTGGCAGGAGATCAGGGAGACGTCATTTGGCCCCGTTAGCTCTAGGAGGCTTAAAATTGCTCCTCTATGTAGCCCCTCCCCAATGAACTTTCCTCCACCCCTCCCCATGTTTCAGACAAGTAGTGGTTAGTCCAATTATAATGTGGTGAGGTATCTGCAAGGATATTTAGTTCCATATACTGGTTCTACTGCAGTATATGGAACTAAACATACTGGGTGCAATCCTACACCCTATAATAAAATGTGCCTACTCCGGGTGCGGATAACCCACGCTGGTGCACATGTGTGCACGTGTGCCCCCCCCCCCCCATGCAGCAAGCTTCTGGGTGCAACATGGTGCCCTGCTGAACTACTCCGAGCCCACACACCTCGCAGCCCTGGCGATGTGTGCCTGCTCCATTCCCTGGCCTACAGGGTGTGTGGACTTGGTGGGGTCCTTTTGGCAGGGGTGCCCATTGCGCCCAGCAGCTTGCTGCGTGGGCGATGCACAACATGTACACCTGCCACCTGGCCGGGCGGTGATAATTCAAACACTGGCTGCTCCAAATAGATCAGAGAGTAGTAGAAGCTCCATTTTTCAAATGGAGTATTACATGACTTGGTAGGATAAGACAGGAAATCAGTGCTGGCACCTGGAAATGAACCTAGGTCTTCGGGAGAATGTAGGTCTCCTAATCCAGTGCCTACCTACCAAACTGGTCTCTCACTTTTATTGCTTTCTGTCCTTTGATTGTAAACTGTGACTTAGTCTGTGCTTTCCCACGGGCATAGCTATAATAGGTGCAGCTCTACCAGGGGCTATGAGCTGGGGGCAGGGGCATAGAAAGTGCATGGTCACACGAGAATAAAGTGCCCCAGCAGGGGGCCATTCCAACTGAAGGATGCCACTGTGCTTGCTTTCCTCTAATCTGCCCCCACCCCCTCAAAGTTATCATCAAATCAGTCTGTTGTTTCAGTTAAGACCGCCTTATTGAGAAAACAAACATGAGGCAACTTTTTGAGTGATCCACTTTGCTGGCCAAGCTCTAAAAGCACAGTCTGGGCTTGTACTGGTGTTTGCCAATGACATAACGTTAAAACATTGGCAATGCAAAGTCACTCTTCATCTCAGTCAGGCAGCCAAAGTAAACATTTTTCCAGGATGTAGTTCAAGCATTTAACTTGAGTTCTAATGGTAGGTAAACTTATCAGCTGTCAACTAATCTGCTCTCTGGCTGTTCTTTCTGTTTCACCAGAGCAAGCTGAAGATCGCATTCGGAGTTACCACTCTTCTCTGTAAGGAACACCACGAGCAAATCCATCCATAAACCCAAAATGGTTTTCTTTCACTTTCATATTTTATTGATATCTATTCTCTTCTTTGTATTTCGATACTTAAGAGTGAGGTTCCAATCTTGAGATGCCTGCCGCTACCATGGCACATGCGCCATAAAGCTCAACCCTGCTGACCCTGCTTGTGTCGGCAAATCCTACAGTCCCACCTATGGCAAGCAATACCCTGCTTTTGGAGGCAGTGGACACCAGAGGACCAGAATGCCCCAGCGTTCTGGCAGTTACTGTTAGAGCCCCCATGTGTGTGCATCACCAGCATGCCTGCATGTTGGTACTGCTGCTGCTGGAGCTATCCCACCTTCCCTCTGCGTGGCTGGGCCACAACTGTGCTGGAACCAGCTCTGACCCACTCAGCGTCCCCCCACTGGAGCTGTCCCCACTTCTTACACACACCCCTTTCCAGGTAGCTGCAAGAATCTTGCCACTGCTGGAGCTTTCATCATGCCCCCACACAGCTGATCTGCCACTGCTGGAGCTTTCATCATGCCTCCACACAGCTGATCTGCCACTGCTGGAGCAACACACATACACCGTAGCCTGTATCTATGTGGGAGCGAAAGTGCATGTCAGCATATGCAGGAAGTGTGTCAGCGGGTGGAATTTATTGACTGATGGGGAAGGGCTTATCTACCTCTTTGTGACATAAACGATGGATGGTATATTTCAGTCTTGCACCATAGCAGGGCCTAGCTTGGTGGAGGTCGTCTTCACTAGCAGATAGTTTGCAGGATCAGGCTCTTACACGGCTTTGGATAGCCAGTAAATTGAACTACAGTTTTTTTAGGGATGGGAATTTTGGTTCCAAAATTGCTCAAAAATGACCGTTTTAGATTAATCTGAAATTTGGGATTTTATTGATCCTGGTGTTTCAGTTGTTTTACATTGATTTTGTTTTGTTTTTCACTGTGTCAGTTTCAGTTTTTTTCATTGCAGCTTGTTCCCATTGACTTCAATGGTAGAAAAAGATCCAAAAACGAAATGATATCCAAAAATCATAAAGAACCAAAATCCCCCCTGGAGTCATATCCCTACGGTTGTTTAAACTCTGTGAAATCAACTTGGAGGTTTTGTTTTCTCTTTGCCATTCAAGTTGTTTTTCAAGGTCTAGAGACCTGGATCCTGCAAACAAGAGGGCATGTGCTAAACTTTGGGTGTTAGCCTGCTGTGACCCAGGACCCATCAGCATGTGTGTTCATGCACCACCAGATGTGGGCCTGTTTCTGCCCTAGAGCGGGTAGGTGTCTGGCCTGGGATGTGCCCTGATCCCAATCCCAGGAAGGCTGCCCATGAAGGCCAACAGGGGTCAGCACGTTTGTTCAGCTTTGCCATCCCTGCCATGGAGCAGGGACCTCAATGGCTGGCCACCGTCTCTGTCCTCATGGTGGCGAGTGGGGTGCTGAGAATGGGACCAGCTGGCAGCATGTTTGGTGAGCTGAGCTCCCCACCCTACAGGTGGAGGGACAGCTCTCCAGCCGAGGGCACATTTGTTCAGGGACCCAGCACAACCTTGGGAGGGATGGCTTCTGTTTTCTGTACCAGGCCAGGGAGTCACATCTGTTTTTACTCTTTGTTACTCCGCAGTTGCGGAGTTTGGGACTGCTGTTGGACTCTGGCCTCCACCTGGATTGTCAGTTGGAGGCAGTGGCAAAGGGAGCCTTTTGCCAATTACATTTCATGCGTAGGATCCAGTCATATGTCTCAAACTCCGACCTGACCACCCTCATCTATGCGTTCATTACTGCAACATGGTTGGATTACTGCAACACACTCTACGTGGGGCTGCCCTTGGTGATGGTTTGGAAGCTGCAGCTGGTGCAGAATGCCACGGCCCGCCTCCTGATGGGGACAGGCTGTAGAGAGCATATTGCACCAGTGCTCCAGGCTCTGTTCTGGGCCCGATTCAAGGTGCTGGCATTGACCTTTAAAGCCCTACACGGCCTGGACCCCTCCTACCTGAAGGACCACCTCACTTCCCAGGCCCTGGAACGATCTCTGAAATCCCTGAGGGTGCCTTCTTGGAGGTCCCCCGGGTAAACCAGGGGGCCACAATGGAGAGGGCATTCTCGGTGGTCACACTGCGGCTATGGAACTCCCTCCCAGAGGAGGTTCGCCTGGCTCCCAGCTTGTTGGCCTTCCACTAGGCCTGTAAGACCTGGTTGTTGGTCCAGGCGTTTGGAGGAGGTGGGTAAAGGGATAGGGGGTGGGATTTTTAGCCAGCAGGTCTTATCTCTTTGTATCATATGTATTGTCTTTGTAACCCCCCCTTTTTTATATATTTTAATTTTTTTTAATTATGTAAAGGTGCCCCGAGCTGCCGTGAGGCTGGATGGGGTTGGATAGAAATCATCAAATAAATAAATAAATAAATAAATAAATAAGCAATCAGACAAGGTGACAAGACAGAGGATCATTGGTATATAAACTAGCACAAACCCTTTATTTAAAATCTTAGCATCCAATTCTGTATCCAGTCACGTATAGCCTCCAGTGCTATCCTTGGCATCCAGAATCATCAAATAAAACTTGTTCAGTATCCCTCATTCCAGGCCAAAGTCTCTCACCTTTCACTTATACATCACCTCAGTCATGAAAGCCCATTGTCTTTTTGCAACATGTCAGAGAGAGGTGGAAGTGTATGACACAGGCAGCTGGCCACTTGGCCTTGCAAATATTGCTGTTGCCCTCACCTCAAAGGTTTCATGAAGCCATAGGATGACCAAGTCTTCTAAGCCACCCCTCGCCCTTTCCTTATCTCCTAAAGAGATACCTCATTTAATTAGTGATCATGTGGTTTGTGATCCTATTAACATTTATTAAGCACAGGAGATACTACCAAGGCCATTATGAAAATAATTCTGTTAAATCAATTTAGACTTAACACCCATCTGGAGCTTAAATGCACATTATGGTTGCTCAGCCTGTAATCAACAGGGTGGAAACAGTTTGTGGAAAGCAAAAATATTTGCTGTTCGGCAAGTAATGTTTTGGGAATATAATTCATTCAGCAGCTCCTAACAGGCAACTAGCATAAGGTCACAATGGGTGTTTACAAACATGACAGTGGAGCGCTGCTGTCATGACCTAACCGGGGTCACGAACCCACTGCCAACACGGTCTGGTCTGGACCTGGTTGGGCCAGCCAATAAACGTGCCAGTGCAGTGGCACTGCCGGCAACAAGGAGCACGTCACTTCTGGCAGCGTGGGGGGCATGGAAACACTTTCCGCACCGGCTTTTCTTTCAACGCGGGACTGAGGAGGCGCTTTAGCGCCTCATATAAAAGCCGCCTTAGTGTGCTTAAGTTAGGACAGGACCTCAGTGGCCAGCTCACAATGTGGAATAAAAATGTTTTTATTCTCTTACCCTTTGTACACAAGTCCAGTCCTGAAAATATTAATGTATGCATTTAATTTTGCATAAGTGAGTAAGCCCACTGGCCAGTAAGTTGTAATGGACTGTTTGCAGAATCAGAGTAATAGAGTCTAAAACTTTGAGGGATAGGACTATCTCCTGCTATTGATTTTCTACAGTACACAGCATAATGGGGCTCTGATGTAGGTAAGGTCTTTAGGTGCTACCATAATGATAAATGCTGCATATGAGGTAAAGAATTGTGTTAATATCGTACATTTTCTTGACTGCTTTTCAGCTACACAAAGCAATATGAGAAGGCACCATAGCAAGTGAAATTGTAGGAGGAGTAATCGGTTTTTCCTATTTTTGGCAAGAATCACCATTTTGGTTAGAGTGAGTGGTTTTGAAAAATTCTGAAAAGCTTTACAAATTCTGGAAAGGTGAATATTCTGCTGAATTAGCTCATTCCTGGCAGAGAGACACTTGGAAAAAATAAATGTAAAATGCAACACTTCATTAAAGTAAAAGTATCTTTACTATTAATATACAAATGGTGAAGAGTGACAAATAATTGATATACTGTAAGCCATACTTTCAATGTCTTTCATAAATACAAAACTTCAGCATTTGCAGTATCTTTTTTTTTTTTTTTTTTTTTTTACATTTTAGATATATATTTACAGCATTTCATAGGGACATAAGGTTTTGAAACAATTAACAAACTAGCCCTGGTGGTAGCTAACTCATCAATATATAATTCAGGTGGTATATACCGTAAGTGGGCTGTTGACAACATGTTGAATAACAAAAGTAATATATGGTATGCTTAACTTATACTGTACACAGCATACAAAATACATACCAAGTGCTCGTTGTAGCAGGAAAGCTATTTGTAAGTCTTGCCTACGTAGTCTATATATTCTTAGCGAGAAGTCTACAGCATGAGCAATGACATTTTCCTGAAGGGTTAAACTGCTTTGTTCTTTGTTACTGATTTTTATATACATTCTGAGGGTTCTTTTTCTATTCCCACTGTAAGTTTTCTTTCTCTCTTTTTAAATTTAAATATAACTCAATTAATTGCATCTGTCTGATACCTCTATTCTCAATTTTCTATATTCAAGACTCAACGGACCCTCGCCACCCTCTTGCTTTACTTCCAGTCACTCTTTTTCTGATTTAACTTTTCTCTATTTTCTCTGCAACTCCCTACTGCCTTTTCTCTCTCTCTCACCTTCTGGTGATAGCTTTGCATTTGCTTTCTCTAATTCTGGCTTTCCCTTGTTTTTGTCAGCTTTCTCACACAACATTAGGTCATCTTGCCACGCTCCCGATCCCACCTGTGTTTTAAAATCTGCCAATACAAATTTGGCAATTCAGAATAATTTAATTTCCCTGGGCTAGAAAAGGCCAGTATCTAAGTTTGAAATTCAAACAATATGGGGCTCACAATGTGTTTTAAGAGGAAAGATACATTGGTAAATGGTGATCTTTGAATATCAGATACAAAGCTCCCCCCTAGTTAACAGACTCTCTGTGGCTAATAGGAAGACTCTCAAGGCACTTTCTCGCGAGACAAAATGCACAACTTTTGCCTCCGGGAAAAACAGTGAGAGGCAAACGCTGCGCGGCTTTCATCATGTGAACAAACAAAGTCGTGCAGCTTTGGCACGGATCATGCAGAGGATGCAGAGCTCAGTTTTCCAGCTCTGCATCCTCCACGTGATGGAAGCCAAAGTTGCACACCTTTGTTTTCCCACATGACGAAAGCCGCGCAGCGTTTGCCTCCCAGAGTTTTTCCTGGAGGCAAATGGTGCGCGTTTTATCTTGTGCGAAAGCGGTCTCAGTGACTTCACAGATTAGGTCCTAATACAACCATTTATGAGTTGTCCATTTATAGATACAGTTGTTATAAAACTGTTACCACTTAGTGTTTTTCTATCAGCTGTCAATGTTAGCTGTTTCCTTAAATTATAGTGATATTTGAAAACACTTTGGTGAGGTGCAAAGGGGCAGGCTTTTAAAAAATAATATAGGCTTGTTAAAAATATGGAAAAAATGATCTATCTATGGTGGTTTTCCACTTAGCAGCACAGTTATCCACAGAACTGAAATCAGACAGGCGGAAACCACATCAAACACACAATTTTATCTTTATAGAAAGGTCACACTATTACCATATTATTTTGATGGGGGGAAAACCCTAAAACCCCACATTATTAATCTCCATTTTAACTTTGAAAATATATTAAGATTATAGGATAGATACAAAAGAATGTTGGGGTCAGTGCTTAACTCTGACGGGTGAAAGTCTTTCTTATGCATAAGACTAACACACAGTCCAGATACCACTTTAAGTCCCATATGGCTGAAGACCCTGATCCTGCAAGGTAGCACATGCCAGAAGACTCTTGTGTGTCAACAGAGATCCACTGACATTGATGAGTTTCTTTGCAGGGACCCTCTTCCTTCCCTCCCCCCTCCTCCAAGGATCAAGTTGCATAATAGGGGTCTGTGAGCTTAAGAGAGCCCTGGTGAGATCACCTTCTGCACAGGAGCAAATTTACCTCTTATCTGCAGTAAATACTCTAAATATGTATTTCCTGTGTCAGCTAAAACAGTGACACAGTGAAGCCAAGAACAACTTTCCAGATAAAAATCAGATTAGTTTTATTTCTCAGGCAAAATGTTGGGAATAGGTTCCAGATTTTGAAAACATTGCTACATATAGCAAGGGAAGAGGGGCCTAATAAGCTTAGAAGGGTGTTGAACAAAAGTCAGAGATGACTTTCATAATACATTGGACATGAGGCTTTTGGTCAAAGATGAAAACTTTTCAAAGGCACAAATGGCAGGATGGCACCTAACTCTTATTGGCATTCAATGGAACATTGGCACCTAACTGCCATTTGTCTCTTTGGATTGCTTCTTATACAGGGTAACATTCTCTGTTCTCTGAGTGTGTTTTTACATAAGTTGCAGACCTGCACATTGCCCAGTAAATGCAGTAATTAACTGCTCATGTAAATGCCTCTCACGCGAGCTGTCTGGGAAAACTCCCAGATTCGTAAAACTTTGATATCGAGGTTCCACTAATCTGCATTTTAAATCTCCCGTAAGACTGGCACAACTGTCACGGCATTCCCATCTGAATGCCAACTCGTGTGAGATTGCTGCCATATTGGCCTCACTCTCTCCAGCTGCCCTGGCAAACACATGTTGGGGAGAGGGGAGACTGGAGGAGCATGTGTGCTCTTCCTGGTTGCTGCAACAAGCAGCTGCTGGGGGGGAGGGGAGCCTGGAGGAGTGTTCCTCTGCTCCCCCCACAGCTGATGGGGGGAGGACGGCCAAGAGAGCACTCCTCTGGGCCTGTCACCCCATCAGCTGGGGGAGGGTCCCAAAGGAGTACTTCTCTGGGCTCCCCTCCCCCCAGCAGCTGTTTGCTGAGGCAGCTGAAGAGAGCATGCACATTCCTCTAGGCCCCCCTCCTGCCTCATTGTGGTGCAAGCAGACTGCTCATTTAAAGGCACTCTTGCTGCCGCTCATATCCAGGGTATAAAAGGAGTCTTTTGAACCTGCAAATTCCCCCGCTTGTCTAAAACACCCTGAATCCTGAACACATCATCCCATGCTTACAGTAAAGCATTTAATAAATGGCCCCAACAAATGGCTACTTCTTCAAATCTTATATAGGGTTTTTTGAGGTGCATTGGAAAAATATGGCTACCTGGTTAACCAGGGTGGATTTTACATTTCAGAGGAGAAAAGACATTCACTGACATTTTCAGATCTTTTAAGGAGAAATTTGTAGACAAATTACTGCAAGTATTTTTAGTAAACCAGAGTGACATGCTATCCAAAGGCACAAATGCATCTTAATTATTTCATCTTAGTAACATGAAAATGACAGCCTTCTAATATACACTTCAGTGAATGGAACTCAAATAAATAAGGAGCTGACCAATTTAATTGCCATTAAAGAAAAAGAAAATATATCTTGGATAAAAAAATCTGTTTAAAGGCTAAAGACAGCTTGTGGGGTTGACTAAAAGCGTTTTTAAACATAACTTTTGCTGTGTACTAAAGCTGTATATACCTATAAAGAAGATAAAGGACCCCAAGTCTGCGATTGTTGAGTTTAAGTGGCCCCCTATGCTCATTCAGGGGCCAACAAAATGGAGTGATGGGCCCTTTTACACAGACACTCTAACACCGATAAAATGGGGGTTACATTTTATTATGCATGGTACAGGACAACACTGCAGCCCTGCAACATGGGCCCTTTTCACACGAGATGCCTCCACCCAGTTTTGCTGGATGAAGGTGCCGTGTGAACACCACAGGCGGTGGGTGTAGGTGCGTGCGTGCTTCTGCACAACACCCATCTCCACCCACAGTGCTCCGTGGGTGGGTGGTGGGTGAAGATGGGTGTTGTGTGGGAGCATGCACGCACCTACACCCACTGCCCGTGGTGTTCACACAGATGCCTCCACCCATCTCCACCCAGCAAAACTAGGTAGAGGCATCTCGTGTGAAAAGGGCCCATGTTGCAGGGCTGCAGTGTTGCCATGTACCATGCATAATAAAATGTAACACCCATTTTAATGGTGTTAGAGTGTCTGTGTGAAAAGGGCCATGACCTGGAGCAGGGCACCCTCTTTCTCAGAACAGCGTGCAGGATGAAGCTTTAATTAAATTAATCTGTGTCACATCAGGCAGGCACCAGCATCAACAGAATAGTAAATATTTCTTCCCCTACAAAAATAATAAATAACTAAAAAAAAAACCACTCACTACTTTCCATAACATATATTTCAGAACATACCAGTGTTTTAAAGAAAGTATTGGAATAAATCAAGATATCTTGTTCTAAACAGAAATCTCAGATGTTTACATTGTTTTCTTTCCCCATATGTTTTGTTTAATAGATTGTCTTTGCCATGTTTCATTTAATCTGCCAAGAAATGTCAACATTTGAGTAGCTTCTTACCCCCGCCCCTTCCAAATTAAAATAGTATAATGATTTGGATTTTTTTTTTCTTAGCAATAGTTACTCAGTGTACTCTTCTGACATTTCATACTAACACTTAAAATTACTTTCAGACAGTAAAGTGACATTTATACAGATATCCAATATTTTCAGTCTAGAATAATAAAGTAAAAATGTTAATCCAGTTCTACATGTATCTTACAGTTTATTATAAGCTGTCCCTCATTTGGAAATATAGATAGTTTGGAGTACTCTTGTGTTGTGTAAGGAGCTGTTATGATTTTGCATTTTGCCTGCATGACACAGGCTGCTTGCCCATGTTAAGGGAGGGAAACTTATGTGAGGCAAAATCACAGTCAAAAAACTCAAGTGAAGCTCTGTTCATGGGCTCAGGAGGTGTGTGGGACTATAATCAGGCAATTTTTATGGCGTTTCCGCTCACGAATGACAGGGTTCAAAATCCAGACCTGTCATCCATGGGTGAAAACTCCATGAGAATCCCCTGGTTTTTTTTATCCCCTATGCCCACGAGCGTAGCTTCATGTGAGTTTCTCTGCCATGATCTTGCCTCGATAAGTTTCCCCCCTCCTGTGATGTTGGCACGCAGCCATAGACTCCAAGCATAAGAGAGAACCTACTAGTCTACAAATCAAAACATACACTTGGAGCAGTCTGTCTGTAAATTAGTTCTGTATAATTGGCCATTTGTACACGGATCCCCCTTCCCCGCTGCTCGGTGTTCACGTGTGTGTGTGTGGGGGGGTCCGATTATATGGCCTACGGTGGGGGTGGGTGGGTGTCCACTCGGTGTTCACCTGTGTGAACACTGAGCAAGATGGGTGGAAGTGCGTGCGTGCTCCTGTGCAACAGCCACCTCTACCCACTTCCATCCATGGAGCCCTCCGGAAAACCGGAGGAGGCTCCGTGGGTGGAGATGGGTGTAAACATGTAAACACCCACCCACCTCCACCCACCATGGCTAAACATCCACCCCACCCATCTCCATCCATGTAAAAAGGGCCATTGTAAGACTATCACAACTTGAAGAAGCCTTAGCTACAAGGAAAAAAAAGTAGCCTGGCCTACTGGGAAGAGCTATTCCCAGTGCATGAAATAAAAAGAAACATTTCTTGGAAATGTTCTTTTACTATATAATGTGTTGCATAACTGGAATTGATAATAAACGTGTTTTATATGTCTCCCGAGCTTATCTCATCTCCATGATAACCTATGGCCTTTTGCAAAGTCTGTCTCCATGGATGACATTCCTGGGCTTTGCAGCCACAAAAGTTACTTCCTAGATGATGAGGCAGTAACTCCTTGGCAAGTTGATATAGAATGATGTACATTCTGTCACCTTGACTATAGTATTCAAACTTTTCCAATGGGTTCAAATATAGTTCTTTGCATAATGAAGTATATGAGTAAAACTGACACAGTCTGGCCGTCTGGCACATAGTGGGCAAGAGGGTCGTGGAGATTTCTGTTTAGTTCATTGATCTGGTGAAAATATTGTTTGGGAAGGGAATAAGCAATGCTACTTGAATCCCAACAGTATCTTTTCTCACAGTTGTTTGAACCTTGCAGCTCTCTTACCTCTTGCAGCAGCTAGGAGACTACTATTTTTTACAAGCTCCATACTTCATCACCATCTACACTGCTCCATTCTTGCCTCCTGAGAATGTTCCTGAAGGAGCCTGACCCACATACCTCTTCCTTTGACTTAACTCAATGGGTAAAACCAGCTGTGACCATAGCACACTATGGCCCGCTTTGGCCTATACCTCACCTGCATGCGTGCGTGCATGTGTGTGTGTCAGTGCTGCCAGATGCTGTCCTGGGATTGTTGCAGGCCGTGTCAGCAGCTAGCATGGGCTGTGACCTTGGAAAACTCCAAGGTCACAGCCTGGGCTAAGGCCCAACCGACCAGGACAAAGCAGGCCAGAGTGGACTATCATGTCTGTTTCCAACTCAGGTTGGGGTCACCATGGCTGGCCATCATTGGCTTCCATGGCTGGCACTCGTTGGCCACCATAACTGCGTGTCATGGTGAAGGGCGGGTTCTGGGTACAGTGCAGGGGCAGGGCTGTAAGACCGCATGTTTGTGGTTTTCCCTGCCCTCCACAGGCTGTGTGGGTGGTGGGACAGCGCCCCGGCCACAGGCATGTTTGTTCAGCACCCTGACCCAGCCCAAACTGCATCCACAAAGATTTTCCTCCTCAGGCCAGGTTGGGCTGAAGCTGCACCGCTGTCTCGTGTTTTCCTACCCATGGTTTAATTTCTCATCTAACAGCCTGGGTTGAATTTCAAAGGGAAACTTGTTGAGCTCAATCTAAGAAACAAAGAAGTCAACAAAGCTGAAGGTCAGTAATTCCAACCTCCAAAAGCAGGACTGCCTCTTATAACATTCATGGTTAGGCCACTGGGCAAGTTAAATAATAACTTATTCAAACTTCCCAATAATTCCTCTCAGAAACTTTAGGCTAGTTGAGCACAACCCCCTTCCTACATCCGGACATGTTTTACAGTGTCACCAAAAGAATTCATGATCATGTCTAGGAGACTGGTATATGGAGCACATTCAGATCTGATGCAAGCTTGTGTGACCCCACTAAATTGTATTGCATTCTCATTTGAGAAGTCCTTCCATGTGATGATCTATAACTTGTCCCAGAAAAGTGGATTATAACTTGAGGATTTTGCTGAATATATTTGCATTTCCCAAAACCAGCATCTGTAGCCTTCTAGGGTATGAAGAGTATAAAAGTTGATATATATTTTGTGTTGAATTTTGTACTAATGCATATTTCTTATCTTAGTGAAAATGTAAAATCAGTGTTCAATAGATGAAAATTAATTTTCCACCAAAGGAAATGGGGTATGGAACTACAATTTATAGCTACAGTAACCATTATAAGAAAATGTGATTGTCTTGGAGAAGGTTCAAGCCCTAATACAACTTAATGCTAATTAAATAATTTTAAATATTTCTTAACAATTCTGTTAAAGTCCATATTTCCTGTTATGACTGTGTTTTCTCATTATAAAGGATATGTGATTATCATTCCTAAAATAATAACATTAAGAGCTGCCTGATTAAAGACAAAGGCTTTAATACCTGCTGACAGTGGTGGATGACTTGCTTGTTATAAAAAAAAAAATACAGAAATGGTTGTAACTAAAAAAAAAAGTCAGACCGAATGATGTCTGTCCATAAATACATGGAGGCAACTAATTTGAGCTTGTGTTTATTGTAAGGTTTCATTTGAAGCTGAATGCTATGATTATAACTTAGTTTAGTTTTCTTTTCACACAAAACATGTTTCCATATTTTCATTTTACACATGATCTCCCAAACATTAACACAGAATATCTGACACACTGAAAATCCAGTGGCCTTTCTGATAGGATTTGTCCATTATTCTGCTGTAAGATATTTCACCACTTTTTTTTTTTTTTTTACACATCTGTACATCATGTTCATGAACCTTTTATTATATTTTACTATATGTTTATATAGTAAAGAACCAATGTGAAAGTGCAGGGCTGTCACCATGCAGTACTCAAATCTATTTTTGTGTCAAAAGACAACCACAGCTGAAGTGACTATTTATTCTTTGCCAGTTATATAGGGTTAAAATCTTATGTAGAAGGATTTTTTTTTCTCCTAAAGGCAACCAATTATTATTTTTTGCTTTATTACAAATAGAAACAAACACAAGTCTGTGTGGCACGTCCTCTCATATTCTTAACTTCCATTGTAGGATGTGTAGCTGTCTCATGTACAGCCTGTGGTTAGGGATAACTTTGTAAAAGTGTTTTATAAATAGATCACTTTAGCAATATAATAAATTACAGTATTTATTCTGTAGATTCATCCAATTTATGCCATGGGAGTGGTCAGCCAGGACTACAGACTAAAACTAGTAACCAAATAAAACGAAAGGTACTGTCGACAGAAGTAGTTTGATCATATGTACACCTGTACTATCTATTCCAAGCTTAAGTTGCCCAAGAATTAAGGTCAGCTGTAAAGTTTTGGTCACAGGTTTACTCCAATCCAAATCCTTTTTTCAAACAGCTGTAGTTATCTTATTATGCTTTGCTATCGTCTTCTTTTGACTGGATGATGTCATTAGAAACTTTGATTTCTATGGTTTCTGGATTTAAAACTTCTTTCCCATTTTCTTCATTTAGTGGCAGTTTCCTGTGAGAAAATGAGAGTAACCACTTCATTATTAATAGAAAAAAAAATGCACTTTTCTAGGTATAGCTTAGGAAACACATCTGTATAACGTATTTGCATCCCATACCTATAATATGGACAATCTCACTTCATATATCACATCACTAAAGGCTGAACTGTGACTGAGAAAAGTGCTTTAAAGTCTGCAACCATGTTAACTATAAGAACTAGGTAAATGTGATGAAAGGATCTAATTAGGATGGAGACACATCAGTGTAAGATGGATGAATATGCGAGTGAAAAAAGGTATATAACCTGGGTCTTTGGACTGCCCCTGAGCGCCAGCCCACCCAATGTAAATTGTGTGTGTGCTCCATACCCCTCTGCGGAGGTAAAATAAACAGGTCAATATTGCTTACTGAACAGTCTGGTCTCAGCCCGTGAGTTTCTGTCTAAGTGCTGCTTTTACTCTTCCCTACTGAATCCATACCCTGGACACCAGGTGATACAGAATGCAAACATCACAAGACGACAGCTTGCTCAGACACTCTTTTGCAGTAATGCCCCCTTTTGTAGTCACTATACTTCGATGCACTGGGGAAATGCAGGTTGATTTTCTCCCATATCCAAGCACAAAACGTTCAGCACAAAGTAGTCCCTAAGGCCCTGATCCATGCTCCCGGTGTGTGAAATGCTTGCATGGAATGGGCATGGTACACACTAACTGCATACTTTGCATATGCACCCCCTTGGCTCAGCCCTTAAGCCAACACGGCTGGCAAACTAAGGATTCCCCTAGAACAGATATAGCTGGTTTTACAACTTTCATTCTTAATTCACTGAATTTTAAACATAGAAGATAGGTTGTGTGGATACCTGACTAAGAATTAATTTCTGGAGATCACAGCATCCAGCAGTTCAGAGATCATAACAGTGAGGCCCGGATCAATGGCAGCAGCCTGAAAAGTAGCATCCAGCTATTTCTAACACCATTCATCCTTGGAACTTGGCTGGCCCTTAGAATCTAATTCCAGAATTTTAGGTTTTGACTAACCTGCACAGTATTCTGAAAACTACATGATTTTAGCAGCTTGCCCACAGAGCTTATGTGACATGCACTCTGCAAGTGTGTACTCCACTATATCATTTTATAATTAATGTAACTCTGCTAGCTGAGATGTGTATATCTTAAGTATTTCAGTAATACCAGGGACCTGTGTTTACTGTGTTTCTCCTATTGCCGCCAATGGGGAAAATGCAGTGGCAGCTCCTCTCCATTTATCTAAGGCTTCGCACATTATGCAATTATGAACAATAGCAGTTTTCATATTTTCAGAAAAGGATGGCTTTAAGGAACTTTCATCCAGAAATAAATGACCATTAAATCTTAAATATGAATTTACATACATGGAAAGGAGACTGAGCTCAGAGTATAATTTATAGAGATATCCTGGATAATGAACAAAAAAGACCCTCTGCAAAAATATTTCAGTTGTAAACATGCTGAGGATAACAAACAGAAAACTGAATATTTCCAGGGTAAGTAAAATCAACTGATTAAAGGAAAATACATCCTTATTTAAGTAAGAATGTGCTTTCCTTTATTCAGTAAATTCATATTTAAGATTTAATGACCATTTCTTTCTGGATAAAACTTCCTAGCAATTAATATTTATTCCTTAAAGCCTTATGTTTGGACATGAATAATGAAACTAGCATTGTCATTTCACTTAATTTAACATTTAAATAAAGTTTTCAAGATAAAAAAATAATAATCAAAAGATTACCATCAGAGGATATTACCATCATAACGACAGCTTGATGATTATATTGCAAAAGCTCGTGAGAGTTTGTTGTCAATTGTGCAATAACACATCCTGACTGTATTTCACTGGAATTGCTATTGCGTTCTTACTAGCAATAGCTTTGCATGGTTGAATTCACTCCCCTGGTTTCCAGGAGGAACTGAAGAGAGAGCGTAGCCCTGTAGGTTTCATCTTTGGGAGCTTATGAAGTCAAA
>QEPC01004656.1:1574057-1584208 GCA_003113815.1 Sphenodon punctatus | reverse complement strand
TCTTTAGATTGTAAGCTCTCAGGCACGCACCGTGTCTATCTTATTCTATGTAAAGCACCAGGTACATCGCTAACGCTATATAAAAGTTAATAAAATAAAATAATAATAATAATAATAATAATAATAATAATAATAATAATAATAATAATAGTCCAGGTGCTCATCAGATGACTAATTGGCTCCACTGTTTTTGTCTCTTAAAGAGCCAAGGCTCCTTTTACAGGCTCACACAGTCTCAGTGCTATACCCAGGACAAAGGCCAGACTTACATAGGTTCAGGAATCTGATTGCATCCAGATGTCCCTATCCAGTGGAGTGGTGGCCTGGCCAGATGTCCCTGCCAGTGGAGTGGTGGTCTGGCAACCACTCTTTCAATAAACTTCCCTAAAAAGGGGAAGTTAGAGATGGGGTGATAGCTGCCCAAGGAGTCAGCATCAAGTCATGTTTTTCTGAGCAGGGACCGAACCACCACCATGTTGAGAGTATCGGGTACCCTGCTCTCCTGAAGGGAGGCACTGACAATCCCAGCCAGAAAAGGCCCCAGTCTCTCACAGCCATCCTTCTGCTTAATGTGGGTGACACCAACTGAAACCAATCCAAACAAACAGGAGACTGAGCCTCCACAGCCCCAAACTCTGACTCTGTCAAAAAACTAGCAGCCTCCAAGTAGAAGTGACTATGAGTGATTTTGTTGGCAAAGTAGGTATTAAATTCCTCACAGAGAGCAGGAGATGACTCAACCACAGGATGAAGACAGCCTAGATCTCATTTTTTTCTCCCCATTTCATTTATCCAGGATTTCCATATTTAATTATGGGTTTTGAATTATGGATTTGGGTTTTTCCCACTGAAGTCAATGGAAAATTTTCCCATTGATTTAAATGATGTCAAGTGATTCGTACTGCCATCCCTAGTCCCAGGGCAGTGGGTTTGATTTTCCCCACCCCCATTTCCCAGGACAGTACTTTTTGGTTAAGGGCCGTGGCCATTTTGCACATGCAAAATCTGAATCCATGCACACGTTTATACAGGTAGAGTGGGCGTGGCCACACTGACCAGGCTTCCTCTACTCAGCCTTCAAGGGCCCCTAACCTGCCCACTCTGTCCCAGGGGGTTCTCAGCCTGTGCTCCCCACAGGCTGATCTCCAGCTCTGGGCTGGCTCTGCCACACCCCTGTGGGCACTCAGCCCTCTGGCTGGCTCCCACAGTCCTCTTCTTAAAGGGGTAGCAGCCCCACAGAACTTCTCCCTGCTACAGGGAAGCTTAGAGACAGGCCTATAGCTGGCCATGGAATCAGTGTCCAAAGATTGTTTCTTAAGCAGGTATCAGACAACCAAAGTTTTAAGGATGTCTGGCACCCTGCCCTCCTGAAGGGAGGCATTGACAAGCACAGCCAACAATGTCCCCAAAGTCTCCCGGCCAGCTTTCACCAGCCAAAGTGGGCAAGGATCTAATTCAGAACTGGTTGCCCTCATCACCCAAAGCACCTCCCCTGCATCTGTGGATGATACCAATTGAAACCAATCCAAATAAACAGGACAAGACTGGACTTCCACAACCCCAATCACTGATCCTGCAGTTAAAGTGGAAGCACCCAAGTCATGGTGAATATGAGCACATTTGTCCTTAAATGAATTAATAAAAATGTCACAGTGGGCATTAGATGACTCNACAATGCCCCCAAAGTCTCCCGGCCAGCTTTCACCAGCCAAAGTGGGCAAGGATCTAATTCAGAACTGGTTGCCCTCATCACCCAAAGCACCTCCCCTGCATCTGTGGATGATACCAATTGAAACCAATCCAAATAAACAGGACAAGACTGGACTTCCACAACCCCAATCACTGATCCTGCAGTTAAAGTGGAAGCACCCAAGTCATGGTGAATATGAGCACATTTGTCCTTAAATGAATTAATAAAAATGTCACAGTGGGCATTAGATGACTCCATTTCTGGGTGGAGACACAACAGATCAACCAAGCCTCTCACCACCCTGGATGATGAGGTCTGCCAGATGAGACTTTGCAGACACTATGAAGAGGAGAAGAAAACTTTCTTTGCCACCATCACAACCATGGCATAATCATTCAAAAACAATTTATACCACAATCAGTCGGCTTCAGCATGAGTTGAGCACCATCTGCACTCTACCCACCTACTTTCCTGATTCAACTGCCTCAGGTCCTCTGTATACCAGGGGGACCTGCATTGTCAAGGTAGTGGGAGATGACGTCTGGGTTCAACCATGCCAATGACCAAGGTCAAGATTAGGGCTGTACCGAATAGTACTTCCGGGTACTCGGGCCAATTTTTGAAGTTCCGGGTAATCAGTCCGGGTACTCAGTGGTACTTCAGACCTTTTTCCGACGACCTGGAATTCGGAATTCCGGATGTCAGAAATGCTTGGAACTTCAGAACTTTTGAAGTTGGAGTCACGGAAACGCGAAACTACTTGCCCGAGTCAGCACCTCAGTGCGTGTTGCTGCGTGGAGAAATCCCACCAAAAGCCAGCCAGCTCAGCAGATAAAATGATAACACTGGTACTGTGACACTGGTAACTTGAACAGACCATGCAAGGAGAAGTTGAGCCAGGCAGAGAGATCCCTCTGGTGTCATGATGCCAAGCAGCAGGCAGAACAGCAGAAGTTACAGTTAACATACACGTTACAATTAGGCTCTGCTGTGCCATGCAGCAGCCACAGCCTTGGTAAGAAAGAAAACAACACACAACCCCACAAAACAGTGCAACTGCATGCAGAAATCCCACCAAAAGCCAGCCAGCCCAGCAGACAAAATTATAACATCCACAAGAAGGAAACCAGACATTCACCTCTACCCAGGGGCACCCTCTTATTTGAAAAAAAGAAAGACATGGCATTGATACTGTGGCACTGGTGAGTTGAACAGACCAGGCAAGGGGAAGTGGAGCCAGGCAGAGAGATCCAGTTTGGCCACATGGGAAAGGCAGAGCGTTAGCAGTTAGTTACACTTTACAATTAGGCTCTGAACTGTGTCAGGCCATATCCTTGGTAACAAAGAAAACAACAACACAACCCCACAAAACAGTGTGCAAGTGCATGGAGAAATCCCACCAAAATCCAGACAGCCCAGCAGACATAATTAATATAACACCCACAAAAAAGAAACCAGACATTCACTACACCCCCAAGAGCACTTATTTTTTCAAAAAGGCATGGCATGGCATGATTGATGTGGTGCTGGTAACTTGAACAGACCAGGCAAGGGGAGCCATGTAGAGAGATGGCCTAATGGTATCAAGCAGTGCTGCTAACAGCAGTGGTGCACGTTCATTTTATTAAAAGAGTGGGGTGATCAGTACACTAGCAGGATCCCCAATTTATCCTCCACCAAATCCAACACAAGGTGGACACATTCCATGTTGGATAAGTTAGGCACCAAATACCTCTGAAAGGTCAAGGTGTCTTTACAACTCACAGTCACTCCACTCCCCCACCCCATTCCCAATTCTAGGCTGATGCTGAACTGAGTACCCGGTTGGCATCATCTGGGGAAAAACAGGCCCAGATTACCACTGATTGCCAACGCACTGAAGGAGACAGGACACAATTACTGGGATTTTAATGGCTGCACTCTTTATTTAATCAATTACAATTGAAATCAGGTGGGGGTAATCGCCTGGAGAGATATGGGTCCAGTACTTGAACTTCAACCACAAACAGTAACCCAGGGGTGGTTCCGATGTACCCTCAATTACCACCCCAAATGCACACAACGTCTCCCCCTCTCAGTGGCCCCTGCCACAAGTGAGGGGGACCAAATTCTCCCGAACTTGAGTAAGGAAGAGGGCACCTGCTGATGGGGAACCATACTTGTCCCTACCACCCTCACTTGATGCCCCTCCCAGGGAGGCTGCCCCGCTGCTTGCCGTACCCTGATTTCCGGCAGGTGGGCCTCCCCATCTCTTAAGGGGATGACTCTTACTTATGACATCTACCCTATTCTAACCTATAGTACTGGACCCCTGCCAGAATGCAACAATAATTGAACCAGCACAACAACACCCCAATTCTAGGGAGCAACCAATTAGCCAAATGTCCAGCACTGTAAGGAAGGCGAAAAACGAGAANGGGAATACCTAATAAATAAATAAATAAATAATACAATGAGGGCTAGGGAGAATTTCTTATGTGCAAGCACCACAGTTCTGTAAATGCAACCTGACAAGCAGAGCTCTCACACAACAGAGAGAAAAAACCTGGCCCTCCCATTCTAAAGGGTTGCATTGCCCTCCCCCAGAGCCCTTCTGATTGGGTGCGGGAGAGAGTAGGAATTGAGCAATCAGAGAGTCCCATGAGACTGCTGGGGTCTGCTTGTGCTGCTCATTGGCCAGGGATACATCAATTAGATACTGCTGAGCTGCTCACCCCTCCCAACACAGGCACAGTTCAAGAGTTCAACCCTGTTAAGACTCTGAGATGTCTGCTCCCTCCTCCCCTCTCTACATTTTCCCTCCAAAACCCAACTGCCACAGCACTAATAACGAAAATGATAGCGACATTGTCATTTTTGTTTCTTGTTATCGTTTTTGTTATCATTTTTGGTATCATTTTTGGTATTGTTTTGGTATCATTTTTAGTATCTTTTTTATATCAATATCAGTATCGTTATCTGTATCGATATTGGCATCGATATCGGTATTGTTACTGTTATCAGTATTCTCGGTTGTCATTTTTGGTATTCTCAGTTGTCGTTTTCATTATCGTTATTCTTGGTTGTCTTTTTCGTTATTGCAATAACGAAAATGAAAATGACAATTTTCGTTATCATTATTGTAATAACAAAAATGACATGCACACCCCAGCGCTCTCTTCAGGTGTGCATAAGTAAGTTCCATATGACAGCAATGCAGGGAGGCCTTCTTAGCTGCTGCCCCAGAGTTGTGGAACTCCATTCCCCTGGAGTAGGCCTGACTCGAAACAGTTATTTTAGTTAAAAATTTTCATCCCCACTCCCCCCCAAAACAACAAAAAACATAACACCCCAGGATAGCTGTCCCTCCCCCAGCCCCTCATTGGAATTCCTGTCAGAAATAAATTCTTCTCAGAATCCCAACCCCCCAAAATAGAAACAAATTGCACACACACAAAATAGCTGCCGTGGCCAAGTTTTGCATGTAAAAAAGTCTGCTGCTCTTATTGAAAAGGGTGGCGGCAGTGTTGCCACCATTTTGAATGAGGGCAGCCGAACTGTGCATGTTTAGTGGCTTCCAGCTGATCTGTACATATGTAGTTTGACTGCTTTTATCCAAAAATGGTGGTGACTGGCGATTCTGGTGCTGGTCTTTTCAATAATGGTGGTAGTCATTTTACACACGTGCAAATTGGCCCTGGTGGCCATTTTGCACATACGCAGTTTTTTTAAAAAAATATTTCACCCAATTCCTGGAAGTGGGACTAAATATTGATCTGATTTTGATCGAATGAGTGCACTTCCCCTTTCCAATGGAAAACTGAAACCATCGAAAATCCAGGTTCACCTCCTACCCTGAAGGTCTGTCTGAGCCTGAGCCTGATTGCCTTCTGAAGGCAATGTGAGACATAATTTAAGGCAATGTAACACTTTTGGACCTAATGTTTAGCAGGTGGGGATAGGGGTTGAGAGAGAACGAGAGAGAGAGCTGTCCTGAACTTTAGGGGAAGGTTGGGGTATAAATTTAAATAAATAAATAAAATAACAGCAGTAGTCTAATTCAGTTTTCTTCCTCTAACCATGGATAACTCTAGATGCTTTAAAGTAAAGGACAAGGTTTAATCATGTAATCAATAACAATAGCCTGCCTATTAAGCTTCTTCTGACAAACCCTATTAGCCAGTGACTACCTTATGTTCTGAAGCAGTAGGATTTGTTTTCCATAGCATTTTGTTTTATATTATTAAAAGTAATTGTGGATGTTACTAGTACCAACGTCCCCATCCCCAATTTGTGCAGGAATCCAATTTGTGCCTTCACCCAAAACGTCAGCTCTGGCCACCTGAAGATGAACATGAAGTTGAATGCCCAAGAATTTAATTAATTAATTAATTAATTAATTAATTAATTCGTTCATTTAAATATATACGCTGCCCTTCCCTGAGACTCAGGCCAGCTTAGAATCCATAAAATAAACCATTTTAAACAAATACAACCCCCCCTAAAACCCCACAAAACCCACTCACACAAACCCACCCGATATCACCTCCTCACCCAGTCCCCTCTCACACCCCGTTCCCCCAAACCACCCACCATCCCTATCCTCGCTTACCAAGTGCTTTTTCAAATAAAAAAGGCTTATGCCACCTCCAGAAAAGACACGCAGGCTTGGGCTCAAATGAACTAAAGCACTGGGGCAGCCACTGAGAACGCCCCCGGTGAGCCTTTGTTTTATGAACAATGCTAACGGATGGTACGCATAGGGAGGCATTCCTGGCCAACCACAGGGGCCACGATGGAACATGGAACTACAGGCAAGCAATCTTTCAGATACTATTTTATTCTCAACTATGAGAATACCATTCTTGGACGAAGTACTGTACTGAGGGCGGCCCTGAGTTGCACAGGTCAGCTTTGCACTATAGTAGATACGTGTCTCCAATTGCTGTGCTGATCTTAGAACTTCCTTGCTTTCTCTGTTTCTTTTTGGCCAGCTCCTTTTGTATCTCCCTGTCTCTCTGCTCAGTTCTTTAGTGTTATCTATTCCCTCTCTTTCTCCCCTTACATTTACTACACTAGTCACCAGAGTCTACTTCAGCCCTTCATTTTCCAGTGCCTATGTTTTTTTCTGCCCTTCCTACACTTTCATATGGTATGTTTTACTAAGAAGATGTCTGAGCTTTTAATCCCTGCCTGTACATGAGGGTTTTCCTCCCATTGCTTCTCCAGTACTATCCTGCCTGTTTGACACAGGTGATAGTGGCATCGACATAATATTAATCATGACACCAGCTTTGGTTTGTATCTGCATACCTAAGAGTGGAGAAAACTGGTGTGCAAGCTAAAAGTTTGCCATCATTATCCTCCTTGGCAGCACTGCTAATGATATTCGGTATGTCCTTGGCCATGTATTTATCCACTCATTCCAGCAATATTTGACCATAGGCTATATTAGCCCATGCACTCCTCCCCGCCCCCCATGCACAGAGCAATCAGCGGCTATGCAGGTTGGTCTGTGCATAGGGATGTGGGAGGATGGGTGTGTGCCCCTGTACTTGCCCTCCCAAAGTGTCCCCGTGGTGGCATGCCCACTGACCGCCCCCTCTGACGCACTCTGTTTAATAGACGCAGTCTGTTAAAAGGGCCAAGGTAACTGGTGGGTGGATTTTCTTTGTATTTGGGGGTTTTTTGTAGGGAAAAAGGAGAGATGACAGACATTTAAAAACAAAGCTAAAAAGGATGCATATTGGCGTAGGAGAAAAGGAACAATGGGTAGTGGTAAACACATAGATAGGACAAGAATAAAGCAAACATGCTGTTCTCCTAAACCAATATACATCCTTTATGGCTCTGTTTTTAAATGCCTAGCGACAATTCTTTCTCCCTATCTAAAAAAACCAACACTCATGAGTTACCTTGTCTTATCCACTTCTACCCATTCCTGCCTCCTTCTATACCTGCCCTAAATTCGCTCAGTTTATATATTTCTGACTGGCTATGCCACATGCATGAGGAAGGGCCTTGTGTGGCCTGAATGTTTGCTCATTCTCACCAACAGCAGTTGGTCCAATAAAAGATTTAACTCAAAACTTCTTGCGTCCATCTCTGTCATTTGGGACCACACAATCTCTCTGGGTTACTGTAGAATCAAGCATGCTTACAACAATGGCCTTTTTATATGAGATGCGTGGGGTGGGAGGGTCCATGTGCATGATGGGTGGGGGGAGCGTTTAGACAGGTGCACATGCACCCCCCCCATCAACATGCACGGAGCAACCGCTGTTTTCACCGATTGCTCCGTGCATATTGCTGGGTGTGGAAGGGATGCATGTTCTGTGGGATCACACACGCACACCTACCCACCATGCGCACACCAGCCATGTCTTTTACACGAAACTCACCCACACATGATCTGGGTGTTCATGCGTGGGTGTGTCTCTTGTAAAAAGGGCCTCTATTGTTTCATTAATTTACCAGGATTAATTATTCTCCATTCTCCGTCCATTCATGTAAGTTTCAGTAATTTTCTTATATTCTCTTTTAGTTTTTTCCTGAAGTAGTTGCTTCAATAGTTGCTTTTAGTAGTTGTCTTAATTATAATTTACCATATTGGCAGTTAACTGTGTTAAGATACAAAATCTTTTTGAGATACATATAATTTATGTATAAGAAACAGAAAACGGAAATCCTGCTATGTAATAAATGCACCCGTATAACACTGATATACTGAACATTAGATAGAACATAGAGAGGAGATTTTCAGTAGTAAAAAGACATGTATTTACGTACCAACCTCCGACTGAATTCTAAAGGAACCTGGTGCCTAACTCCTGTATTTGCCTTTGAAAATCTCCTCCTTCTTTGAAAGTCTCCTCCTGAGTGCAGGAAAGTCTCCTGCACTCAGAGCCAGGACAATGATCTATGTTTTAGTTATTGACCCCATTATGAAAGGACAATACGTACTAGTGTTTTATTTAATCCCCCCAGAAAACATCCCAAAAATGTAGGATTCAGTCCAACACCCCCTGATAAACTGCGCCTACACCAGGTGTAGTTAACATACGCTTGCACACATTTGTGTATGTACGTGTGCAGCAAACCACTTGGCGCAAGAGCGCATCCCTCCTTTGCCTACTCCATCCCCTGGGCTGCGGGGTGTGTGGGCTCGGAGGGGAGGGGTGTCACATTGTGAGGGACATGCCGTTGTGTTGAGTGGCTTGCTGTGTGTGTGTGGCACATGCACAAATATGTGCCCGCCACCTGGCTGGGCCTTTTGCCGGTGGTCGGCGTATGCTGCCTCTTGGATTGCACCCATAGTGTNGCGATCACTGTATTACAGCAATCTCAGGCCACTTTTAGACGTGCATGGTGCACACGCAGCATAAAATCACGCCGCGTGTAAAAATCCCATGTGCAGGATTTAGATGGAGCATTTTGTGCATTAAATCCGATTGCACATTCTTTTAAAGCCACAAATTAAATATCTTGACATCAAGATATTTAATTCACGGTTTTAATAGAATGCGCTACCGGCTTTAACGTGCAAAATGTCACACATAAATCCTGCATGTGGGATTTTTACATGCAGCATGATGCCACGTGTGTGCCATGCACATCTAAAAGCAGCCTCAGTTTCTAGTTTAATCAAAAAAACTTGGTCTCGGGGAAGACATGGATTTTGCCACAATAATGGGGCAGAGAGGATATGATATTCGATGGATTGGTCTTCCTTCTTTCATGCAAAAGCATTCAACCTGCTGATTCATGAAATTCTGGGATCAACACAAAGCAAGAGACGTCGCAGAGAGGAAAGTGGATGGACCAGGGACAGAGAGCTGTGTGGTTTTCATTTCTAGCTGTTGGAGCTTCACTGATATAAATAAATACATCTTGTGGACGTATTGCTTTTTCTGCAGCCATGATCATGGGATACTCTGTTAACAAGGGAGCAATGGGAGTAACATGAAGAGGGTCACAGGCCACTGTAATGAGAATTAAGGGTTTGGGCCTCCAAATATATTTCCTAGGATTTGTCAGGTTTAGGGGGGTCAGCCTCTGCAAATCTTTTCAGTGAAGGGGCAAAGGAAAAGAAAGAGCCCTACTCTTCATGATTATATTTATATCCACCCATTATTGTTGATTAGTTTTGAGTTTCATCCTTCCTTATCCCAAAGGCTCACAAAGAATAAAAAACATTAAAACTATAATAAATTACCTCTATATCCCCTCCTCAAAACACCCATCCATAAAACGCCCCCCCAACAGTCCAGTCATTCACACCATCCCTTTTCAATCCTCCATCTCTCCTGTGTGAGTCCCCCCAGCTCCACACCTAATTCCCCTCAAACCTATATTTTTTACCTCTCATAGAGGGACTATAGGTGAAAACAGAGGGTGAAAACAGACATGACACTAACCACCCTTTTACCACCCTTGGTGGTTATTTATGCATGTTTCAGGGGTGTATTGGTGCCCTATGCAG
>QEPC01004656.1:1547875-1568230 GCA_003113815.1 Sphenodon punctatus | reverse complement strand
AAAAAAACCCATTTGTTAGCATTTCCTAATTGCTGAGATTGGCTCCAGGTGTTCAGCCAATCCTTGGTAAGTCGGCCGAAAAGTTGATACTCGATAAAATACTTGGAAAATAAAGCCAAGTACCGAGTTTCTTCTGAATACCAAGTTCAGTTATATAGGACCAGGAAAAGCCCCGTATGTTGCAGGAAAAGCCCTGTATGTTGCCCATCTGAGAACCTACCCAAGGACCGAGTGCTGTAACAAGTATAGGGCTGCTTCCATGGTTATTCGGTAAAACTGAATCAAATACCAGGATACTCAGTAAAAAAACAAGTAATTTCAAATACTGAGTTTCAGCACTAGTCCACAACCCTGTTGCAGTGGTTTTCAACCTGTGGTCTGTAGACTCCTGGGTTCTTCAGACCATAAGAGCAGTGGCCAACGTACACCGACCCCTCACGCATGGCATGCAGCCAGAACACATCTGCTTACATGTGCCATGCGCACAACACAGACCCAGTTGGTTGTGCAGCATGCATGCTCACCTGAGTGTGCACGTATTCTGGCCAGAGCACGGCGCTCATGATTGGCATACATGGGCCATTGGATTGCTTCCTATGTCTAAGGGGTCCACAAAAGATGACGACTATGGAAACAGAGTTTCCGATCCCAACAGAGGGATCAAGTTCTCCAAAACACTCCTGGCTGACATTTGTCACATTCAAAGGCCACTTCCCTGTCACAGCACTTATCAGTTGATAGGTGCTGGTGGTGGTGGGGAGCTCTGGGCTGGTCTTTCTGAAAGTGGCAAGCACCATCCGGGAGTGTTGCTAAGCCTGGGATCTTCAGCACTCTAAGTCACCAATTTTCAGTTGCAAAAGCTATTCCACGCCACACCACCTATCAGCTGAAGTGACAAGCCTTGGCTATATGCACAATAGGTGTTTGGCACTTCCATTTGAAATTTTGTAAGTGTCTGCAAATGAAGAGTGTTTGTAAATCACTGCTCTCTGGTACTGGATGACCTGTCTGCTCGTATGGCTGGCTGCAGCCATTCAGATAGACAAGGGCCACATGGCCACACATTGCCAGAGACCTATTTAACCTGCCTCGCACAGCACACACCACGTTTCCTGGCATGCGATCATGAGTGGCTGAGAGTAGGTGTCTCATGCTTTGCGGGAGCGAACATCTGGCTGTGCCACCTTCAGATGGGTAGTCATATGCAGGGCTAATGAGTGCACATGCATGGTAATGTCTCGTCTGAAAACACCCAATGATTAGTTTACTAGTCTTCAGTATTACTTGTCAACAATGTAAGTACTATGGATATTTACTGATCAACAAATTCTATCATCAAGAATGTGATGTGTTTGTAAAAATTTCTCCAAGTATCTTTCTGTACATTATCTAACCAGTTGTAGCCTGATATGTAGCAACATATTCTGTACTGAAATGCATATATAAGCTCTGGTTCTGAGAACTCTCCTCAGACCCCTTTTTCCTGTGAGCTAGTCTGGGTCTCTGGAGGCTGAGACCTAGATTCGCCACTCAAAACTCTGTTCCAATAATAAACTTTCTTATTGATTTGGCACATCCCTTGGTTCCAGTTTTGTGTCTATCTCCCTGTGGGGTGGGCTTTGGCTCTGGACAGAGAGCACCTCCAATGCACCGCTACCCCTATCTCCCACGTGCTGAATGCTTTGAGAAAAGTCCCCTTCGCCGCCGCATGTCGGCGACGGGGTTATTGTCCCGCCCCCTCCATGAGAGGGAAGAGACAGAACTGATTGTTGCCGGCGGAGCGCGTTAGAGCGCTCTGGCCGGAGAGTCTGTTGCCGGGCAGACTGGGCGCGGCGGGAAAGACGCCGCNAAATAAATAAAATAAATAAATAAATAAAATAAATTCATAAACAAACAAACAAATAAATAAATACATAAATAACTAATTCCGTAAAAACATCACCCTCACTCCTAAAGTCAACCAACCTGTAGAAATATAGGTATATACAGGTATAGGCCTAAAGAAAGAGAAAAGGGACTCTGAAGTATAACACTGAAAGGAGCCCTAGCATATGTGGAAGTACAAGGGTTAAACCAAACCAGTTTTAAATAGAATGTAACCATCAGCAAATGGGCCATGTTACCTTGAGCCCAAGGATACATATGCAGCTGCAGAGCTAGCAGAGTTAGCATTAAAAAGAAGGGCCTGTGCATATTCAATAGGTTGTGTCTAGCCTTGGGCCCCCGCATACTGTTGGAGAGCAGAAGAGCTGGCTCTGTCTAGTCATCCATCCTGTTCTAATGTTATGGGAAAGGAATACTCATCTCCAATGTGAGCATAGGGCTAGTAACCTCCCTCCAGTCAGTGGGTGTTTTTACACAAGCAAATCAACTCTGTCTGTGTGTGTGTCTGTCTGTGTGTGTCTGTCTGTCTGTCTGTCTGTCTGTGGCTGCCAAGTGACTCTGCTGTGGAGCATCCATGCACGTAGACTGCCTGGGGAGAAAAAAAAATGGACAGCTTCCAGCGTGGCTACTGTGGTTGCGGAGGAAACCACCATACATTCCTGGGAAGCGGTTCAGCCGCTGATAGTCCCGGCCAACCATAGAAGCATGTACCGGGCAGGACAACCGCTAGCCACACCCAGACACAGGAACCTCAACACACCATTCACAGAGTGCAGATATCCGGGAACAACACTTGATTGAGTGCTGATAGTGGCTGTGATCCCATGCTGTGTGAATCGCATATGTGTGTGGTTTCCACAGGGCACAATGTGCCCACAATGCAGATCTGTGCGGCTGTGTATGCACACGCTCACGTGATCCGCACAGCATGGGATCGAGAATGGGATGAGAAGGGAATGGGAACAGGGGGAAAATGCAGCAAAGTCCATGTAAGCAGTCTGGCTGGGATGTAAATGCCCATGGGGATGCTCTAGGCTCTGAGTCCACAATAGGGCTGCACCGAATGGTAAAAAAACCCATTTGTTAGCATTTCCTAATTGCTGAGATTGGCTCCAGGTGTTCAGCCAATCCTTGGTAACTCGGCCGAAAAGTTGATACTCGATAAAATACTTGGAAAATAAAGCCAAGTACTGAGTTTCTTCTGAATACCAAGTTCAGTTATATAGGACCAGGAAAAGCCCCGTATGTTGCAGGAAAAGCCCTGTATGTTGCCCATCTGAGAACCTACCCAAGGACCGAGTGCTGTAACAAGTATCGGGCTGCTTCCATGGTTATTCGGTAAAACTGAATCAAATACCAGGATACTCAGTAAAAAAACAAGTAATTTCAAATACTGAGTTTCAGCACTAGTCCACAACCCTGTTGCAGTGGTTTTCAACCTGTGGTCTGTAGACTCCTGGGTTCTTCAGACCATAAGAGCAGTGGCCAACGTACACCGACCCCACACGCATGGCATGCAGCCAGAACACATCTGCTTACATGTGCCATGCGCGCAACACAGACCCAGTTGGTTGTGCAGCATGCATGCTCACCTGAGTGTGCACGTATTCTGGCCAGAGCACGGCGCTCATGATTGGCATACATGGGCCATTGGATTGCTTCCTATGTCTAAGGGGTCCACAAAAGATGACGACTATGGAAACAGAGTTTCCGATCCCAACAGAGGGATCAAGTTCTCCAAAACACTCCTGGCTGACATTTGTCACATTCAAAGGCCACTTCCCTGTCACAGCACTTATCAGTTGATAGGTGCTGGTGGTGGTGGTGAGCTCTGGGCTGGTCTTTCTGAAAGTGGCAAGCACCATCCGGGAGTGTTGCTAAGCCTGGGATCTTCAGCACTCCAAGTCACCAATTTTCAGTTGCAAAAGCTATTCCACGCCACACCACCTATCAGCTGAAGTGACAAGCCTTGGCTATATGCACAATAGATGTTTGGCACTTCCATTTGAAATTTTGTAAGTGTCTGCAAATGAAGAGGGTTTGTAAATCACTGCTCTCTGGTACTGGATGACCTGTCTGCTCGTATGGCTGGCTGCAGCCATTCAGATAGACAAGGGCCACATGGCCACACATTGCCAGAGACCTATTTAACCTGCCTCGCACAGCACACACCACGTTTCCTGGCATGCGATCATGAGTGGCTGAGAGTAGGTGTCTCATGCTTTGCGGGAGCGAACATCTGGCTGTGCCACCTTCAGATGGGTAGTCATATGCAGGGCTAATGAGTGCACATGCATGGTAATGTCTCGTCTGAAAACACCCAATGATTAGTTTACTAGTCTTCAGTATTACTTGTCAACAATGTAAGTACTATGGATATTTACTGATCAACAAATTCTATCATCAAGAATGTGATGTGTTTGTAAAAATTTCTCCAAGTATCTTTCTGTACATTATCTAACCAGTTGTAGCCTGATATGTAGCAACATATTCTGTACTGAAATGCATATATAAGCTCTGGTTCTGAGAACTCTCCTCAGACCCCTTTTTCCTGTGAGCTAGTCTGGGTCTCTGGAGGCTGAGCCCTAGATTCGCCACTCAAAACTCTGTTCCAATAATAAACTTTCTTATTGATTTGGCACATCCCTTGGTTCCAGTTTTGTGTCTATCTCCCTGTGGGGTGGGCTTTGGCTCTGGACAGAGAGCACCTCCAATGCACCGCTACCCCTATCTCCCACGTGCTGAATGCTTTGAGAAAAAGAAAGATTTTACACTGCTTTTGGAATATGCTCCGGCTCTGAAGGACTTCCAGGGGAAGGGAGTTCCACAATACTGGGGAAACAAGTGAGAACACCTCTCTGTGTCCCCTTTTTGTATGAACAAGATTGGCAGGTGGAACCTGCAAAAGAATGTTTCTGGCTGACTGAAAGGGTTGTGGTGGAGTATGGTAGGAAAGGCAGTCTTTCAGATACATTGGTTTTTAAGAGTTTGTTTAGGACTTTAAATGTCAAAACCAGCACCTTCAATTGTGACTGGAAAGCTACAGGTATCCAGTGCAGACAGTAAAGCACAGGTGTAATGTGCTTACAGTGACCGATCTCCCAAAGGGAACTTAGACCCTTTTTAAACAGACACTCTAACACCGATAAAATGGGTGTCACATTTTATTATACATGGTACAGGACAACACTGCAGCCCTGCAACATGGGCCCTTTTTACACGAGATGCCTCCACCAGTTTTGTTGGGTGGAGATGGGTGGAGGTGTCTGTGTAAAAAACACCACTTGCGGTGGGTGTAGGTGGTGTGCATGTTCCCGCACAACACCCATCTCCACTCACCCACCCACCCACGGAGCAACAGACTCCACTGCCGATTGCTCCGTGGGTGGGCGGTGGGTGGAGATGGGTGTTGCGCGGGAGCATGCACTCACCTACACCCACTGCAAGTAGTATTTACACAGACGCCTCCACTCATCTCCACCCAGAGAAACTGGGTGGAGGCATCTCGTGTGAAAAGGGCCCATGTTACAGGGCTGCAGTGTTGCCCTGTACCATGTATAATAAAATGTAACACCCATTTTATTGGTGTTAGAGCATCTGTGTAAAAAGGGCCTAATACATAGTAGTAATTGGACTGAGACTTCAGGGAGAAACCCAATATTTCTTCCCAGTTTCCCTCCTCTGTCAGCTGTATTGAACTTTTTGGGGGGTGGGGGAGGAATTATATGCCGTTGTTGAAGTAAAACATACGTTTTGAGTAAGAGTATGCCATTGGTTTTTGAAATGAAAATCAAAATGGGATAATAATGTGGCTGACATTAAAACGAATGGTATAGTTAATGATGCTATTTATTCAGAATGTCCTGACTATGAATCATTTGACATCTGGTCAGAATAGAGGTGTAAAACATGCAGATCTCCGAGAGGCAGCTGACACAAACAGCCCTTTCCCTGCCCGTGAATGTGCAGTGATTGCCCATTATGCCTTTGGCTGCTTAGAAAATGATAGGGCTTTCCCCCTGTAATGCAATCTTTCCCAAAAACTGCTACCGAGGCTTCCTGAACATATCTAAGGCACATCTTGCACCACTGAGCCCAGCCCCCTTGCTCCTCCCTCTGAACGTTTTGTGGATTTGTGGTCAAAGCATTCAAGTTTGAAAAGTATTTATGGATTCAGTAGAACTTTTCACTGGCTCCCAAAATTGGGGATAATTCAAATGGCAGTTCTGAGCTCATCAGCACTAAATTCTCAATATTACAACATTTTTATTGTAAGAATAAATACAATTTGTTCTGTTTCCAGAATCATTTAATAACAGGATGCCAATAGCTGCCACACAGCTTCTCTTCCAATAGAGGAAAGTAGACTAGCAGCTATTTTAACTAAGCCAAAACATAAAAAGGAATTTATTTAATTTATTGATTGATTGTTAAAATAAATGTATTCATTTTAGGGATAAATAATCGTGCTAACCTTTGAAACTAATTTTTATTTGATGTAGTTTAAAAATCTGTCTGCTAAATGTGATATGAAGGAAAATACAGAATGAGAAGAGAAGCTTCAAGAGTAATAAAGAAAATACAGCTAAAATAGCTTTACATCAGTTTTCTTTATTACAAATATGGAGACAAAGGTTACATAAAATAAAATGGACATTTAACAATTAATGAAAACTTGCATTAGGTTACATACATTTCTAGACATTACATTTTGAAAGATGTTGAGGACATTACATTTACACTAGACAGGCACACATTTTTCAGGGAAAGAGTTGAGAAATGACAGTACTACTGAACGTACAGAAAAAAGTCAACAGAAGAGAATGTCAGTGAGACAATGGAATGAAAAAATGTTAACACGTTTCACAAATTAAAATATATGAATATCCAGAAACTTTATGTATTTAGAATTTGGTTTTAGAAACTAGCATTTCACAAAAAATGTAGCATTTACAGTGTTTTTTCCCCACAGTAGGTGCACGGGGAAGTACAGTATAACACCTTAAAATGAACTACTACTCAGGAAATATACAACCATTCAAACTTTCTTTGCTTGTGTTACAATTCAATTAAGCTGTATCCTAAAAAAAGGATAAGAAATTACATATTAAATGAAATTAACAGTTTTCCCACATAGAAAATGTGAATATTATTACAGTTGTAAAATAAATATTCAAAACCAGTAATATTAATAGCATAAAAATATAGTGTGTTCATAATGAGAAAAAAGTCAATTGAACTTTTACTCATTTTATGATATAAAATAAAGGTGTAGAAAATTGATATTTAACATCAGTCTTCTAAGCCATTGTCTGAAAAGCTATTTCAAGTTTTGCTTCCGAACATTTCTAAACCCTAAGTTCTGCACACAATTAGTTACTTAGCTTTGAGCATTAGTTGTCTAAGTTCAGTTAATATATGAGGACATGCAAGTGCTTTTAGGATATTGGCCTAATATTACTGCTCCTACCTTATACTGTTTCCCACTATTTGAATGATAGGGCAAGTCCCCTGCCTCCCAATTCTGCCATGACTGGGAGGAGGAGCAGTAGGGCTGAGGTGGCTGTCACGGTGGTGGGAGGGTTGCAAGGCGAGGGACTTTCTTTTGGTCACCTTGCATGCATGCACTGTGTGTGCAATTGCATTTTTGGTCTGCATGTGTGCCTGAGGCATATGTTACTATGAATTTCATGTTCTATCTTGTATTCTAAGAAGTCAAAAGATGTTAAGAGAAAATATTTTAAACTAGTTAGCAACAATGGAAAACGGATTAATATTTATTATTTTTACCAATCATTTTTACCAATATTTATTAAAGTGATGGTACTTGACAGAAGTTTTTGTTTATAACATAGAAAGGACATCAAAATGCAAAGTACCATCCTGCACTAAGGTACATACAAGGAGTATATTCTGAATTCCTGAATAAATCTGTGTGCCCACCGTGTTGCTGAAGAAGATAATAGTAATGTAATGATGTTTCCCTTATTGAACATTTACTTATCTGTCTGAAGCCCGTATTTACTCTATATGAAAGCTGATGGAACATACAATTTAATCCCTCTTAAATAAATAAAATGTACACGTGGCCAATAAGAAACAGAAATTATATGTGTTCATGTGGGAGGCCCGGGAGACCAACTCTTTTTGAGAACCAAGGGCTCAATGCACGTTGCTGAGCACCTGGGCCCTCATCCATAAAATCCCTTAAGTACATGGATAACTGGATGCATGCAAGTAGGCATGCTGATTTCAAAGGGAAACCACATGCTTATGATAAGTACATACATAAGGGATTTGCTGGATGGGCGTGAGTGTACTCTGTATCTTGAAATTTCACTAGAATCTGAAGGTTGCTTTTATAAGTTTGTGAAAGCTGCTCTTGAAGCAAGGCTCAGAGGCCTACCTGCTCTCTAAAGGGTCAATGCTAGAGTTGAAAGAGGGTACCAAGAAAAATGGGCACCACATCAAATTTAGGGTGCTTGAAACAACCTGGTCATGTTTGGGTGCCCAAATGTACCTTACGGACTACCTGCGTACTCCTCAGGCTGACTCAGCCTCCCAGCTATGCCGCTGCTCCCACTGCTTCTCACAGCCTGGCCTACTGCTCAGCTGTGCCAGGTGGGGCACCACATCCTTATCCCGGGGGTGCATGTGTGGTCTGAGGATCAGTAGAGGAGCCAGTCAGGTGAGTCATCCCAGTGAGAGCGAGGGGTAGGAAATTTCCAGGGCATCCCAGAAAGATCCAAATTTTTGGGTTCCTGGGCGAGGCTGGGTAAACCTGTCAGGTACCCATAGGGGGTGCCTGAGAATGGGGGCATTACCTGCGAGTAACAAATGTGCTACCCGCTGCACTCCTAGTTGAGGACGCTTCTGAAATCAGAGAAAGGAAGAATAGTACATGGGATGTCAATATTAATTAAAACATCAGATTTAAAATCAGCACATGAGTTTAAAATGCATAAACTTAGTGGAGAAAAAAGTTTACATTTTATATGTGATTTGGATAAAATAGTAAAAGTATTCGGAAAGTGTGAATTGCTTAAGAGCTCAATTGTATCTCTCATGTGTTTCTTATTCCAGTTAATGGGCCAGTTGCATAATAATCGTGGGTAGAGATACAACGATGTGTAAAGATATACTGGTACACACTATGGCCCTTCTTAAATGGACCACGGTGGGTTGGGGGGATGGGTGTGCGGCCGCGGTGGGTGAAGGTGGGTGTGTACCCGTTTCCATGGGTGCACACCCATCTCCACCCACGGAGAATTGGGCATTGGAGCCCGTTCCTCTGTGAGTGGGTGATGGATGGAGATGGGTCTAGTGCGGGAGCACGCACGCACCCTCGCCCACCTCCCGGAATTCCCACAGGTGCCTCCACCCATCTCCATGCAGTAAAACTGTGTGGCGATGGGTGGGGGCATCTTGTGTGAAAAGGGCCTATAAAAAATATTTAAATGCAATGTAGTGTCACGTAAACTCAGATATCTGAGTGGCAGCTAAATCAGTTTTCCTCCATTTTGTTTTGCATACTTGAAAAATAAAATATTACAAGACTTGAACAAGGAAAACCAGAATTTTGGCCCCACAGAAATAAAATGCAGTTTTTTATTTTTAACTTAATTTGCCAACAGGGGACTCCTCAAATGATGTGGAATCTATGGACTTAGAAGATCAGCAGCACTCACATTGCACCACTCACATGCAAGCCCCCAGACCCTTTTAACACGGGCCATGGTGGTGGTGGTGGTGATGCATGTGTGTTGCGGTGCAGTGGCAGTTACACAGGTGCACACCCATCTCCACCCACCTCTACACATGGAGTAACCGCCTTTGTCGCCGGTTGCTCTGTGCATGGGCTGTGGGTGGAGATGGGTGGAGCACGGGAGCCCGCATGCACTCCCACCCACCAGTTGTGGCGGTCACAAGGGTGCCCCCCCCCACATGCATGCAGCGGATCTGTGTGGGCATGGGGGAAGGGGACATCTCATGTGAAAAGGGCCCCTGTTTCCATGGCTGGAGCAAAATAGACCCAGGTGGTCTCTGGGGACCCTGGTAGTTGCAGAAAGACCTTTTATAGACTGTTCAAAGGTATTGAAGCTGTTCCATACTGCCCCAGAGTATTTCAGGGGATTAATAAAGTGCAAGGGTGATATATAGTTATATCTGTCCACTCTAGTTCTATGCAGAGGATCAGGGTCAATGCTACATATATATAACACAGTGCTATATACATATAGACACACACATATAGAGAGACATATATAGATAGACACATATATATAGACACACACACAGATTTTTTTAAAACGCACAGTCCTTTGTGCAGATTTCCTTTGTGAACCAGTATTATCATGAAGTTGATTTTCATTATTGCATTGCATATATCAGTGATGCAAAAATCTTATTAGTTAAAACAGTACAAATGTTTTGTTTTCCCAATGGGCATTAACCCAATGGGTGTTAACACATGATGAGATGTTGCCCCACTTTCATCCCTATTAGCCCGGGGATGAGCATTACTTGCTCATGTGTCATGGGGCCACCAAATGTTTGTCCTGGGGGCTGCTCCACGTGGCATCATTGCTGGAAAAGTAGAGTACACTGTGCAGGCAACTCCAGGTAAATCGGGCCAACACCTGTGTTTTGGGGAGGGCCATAGAGTGCCCACACAGCCTCCTTGTGTCCCCTGATCTGTTGGTGCACAGGCACACATTCAGCACCATAGAGACATGGTCAGCAGCCTAAACGCCCGAGGAATGACTGCAACTCTATGTTGGTGGGGGAGGAATGCAGGCAATCCACAGCAGGGAGGAACGCCTGTCTGTTTAGTGTAGTCCTGCATGGAGCCTGAGGGTGGTGGCACAGAGCAACCATGAGCTCCAAGGGCCTCCCCTCTCATGTGAAAGCACCCAATGATTTCTATACCTACGCATTCGCATTTTGACTGTGGGTAAAAACAGAAATGATGGCTCCTAATGCTGCCAGAGACTTATCTGGGCAGTGGTGGGAGTTATCACTCTGGCGGGGATCCTGCCTGGCTGCTGAACAAACATGACGGTGACCAGGCCAGGAAGGAGGCAAGGAGATGCACGTCTGCATAGCTCCTCCTCTGGGCTGCATGAAGCGGCCCACCCCCCAGGTGATGGGCAGTCACTGCAGTCAATGACAGCTACCATGGTGCCTCCCCCAACCGCCACTCCATACTGTGGAAAATAAAGCGGGCTTTCAGATGTGAAAGCCTGCTTTACTCTGGGAAGACTGAACTTAGACTTTACCATTATGAAAAATTGACAATTAGCATTTGAAACTATATGTTATTATTGGGAAAAGTGTGTGTGTGTGTGTGGGGGGGGATGTTACATTTACAGTTAAAACAGCTAAATACCATTTTGGCACATCTAAAACATATATTAACTTATTTAACATTTAAGTCAAATGAGAGCAGAGTATCCAATTAAATTGGTGAAGGTTACAACATATGTCAAATACAGCGAGGAAGCTGCTAGGTAGGTATAGATAAGCCCAATATATTTTGGATTTTAAGCACTTCCCTTCACTTCACTTCCCTATGTCTAGTGAGAAGGTACGGTATTGAAATATACGAGTAAAATGTGCTCTCCTCATTTTAAAAAGATAAGATTTTATAGAAAGACAAGTCACCATCAAGAAGCAAAATAGGAGACCCTCTATGCTATGTAGCGGTTATAGCAACCCCTGTACCATCTTACTTAGTACAGCAAGTGTGGCTGGGAGAAAAGGGGTGTAAAGAGAACAGTGTGTCCTCATGCCCTAGTGATCTCCATTTGCCACAATTTCAGTTTTGAACATAATGTATAAAATGTGAGTTAGAACAGACCTTGTATTTCTCTAATTTCAACCAGGTCCAATCCATATTTGACTGGCACCAGGGAATATAGGGGCCTTCCAGTGGTATAATGCAACCAGGTCCATTACATCTGTGTTATCCACACTCTTTGTAGTTGAAGTACACAGGGGTGTAGCTTACTGGGAATGGACCATGGGGCAGAAGATGAAATGGGCCCTCTGCTGGGGCACTCCACTCTGGTGTGCACATGCACTCTACATATGTGGGCCCAACAGGCTCATGGGCCCTGGTGCGGCTGCACCTGCTGCACCTATTATAGCCGCACCCCTGGAAATTCAAAAGAGCATACCCTAATAGCTGAAACATAGGAATGAATGGATATCAAGAAGAACATTCCTCTCAACCTGGCCAAATGTTCTGTTAGGGTCACCTCATAAATTATGGCATCTAGGCAAATAAAACAGCATTCTATTGAGAGCTGATGGGAATTTGGTCCATAAAATGCTGAAAATGCACAGGGGTCGTGTAACAGATGTGCTCTGATGGTAAAATGACTGTTTCAGGGGAAGGGGAGTACGGTTATGGTACTTGCTGAGCCAACATCAGTTATATTTTAGTACTGGATATTTTTGATCTAATTTTTAGTGGTGTAATGCAGCCAAATGGAAGGTATGAATCAGTGGGCCGGTCCCAAGCCCTGCGAGTGCTGCTACAGATATGCACATGCCGCTGCGTGGATTGCACACACTGTAGGCCCCGTGTTGGGATGCACATACGATGCGTGTACTCCATACACTGGTCGTGGGGCTTGGGATCAGCCCCATTGAGTTTAAGTGATTTGGTAGAAAATTTAACAAATATTGTTTTTGAATCTTCTTTTTGACAAATTGGTCATTCTTCACTGTATGAATACACGTGGATAATGGGTAATTACACATATATGTTGTTGAGAAGTGATACTCCACTAATATCACGCCTTACAGACTTGGAAGGGTTATCTGAAAAGTAAAAAAACTTTTTAAAATGTAGTTCGCCATATACCCCAATGAATAACAACAAATGGAGAGAACTACAAGTGGCTACTTCCCTGGTTAAAAAACTAGAGAAAAATGGTCTTACCAGGATCTCAAAACTATTTAGGGAGAAAAGCTTCATCTCTATGGAAGACTGTAGACATATGCTACAGGAAAATATACCACCACTACAATTTTATCAATTGAGGGACTTTGTTCTGTCTTTGCTGCATTGTAAGGAGTTTACATGGGCTCCCAAGAACATAGGAAAAAATATTATTTGACCACACACCAATGAAAGGTCTGCTCACCTGAAAATACAGAGAACTAAAAAATGGTAGCAACCCCAGTGAGCTATCTTAAAAAATGGGAATATGATTTAAACCCAAATCTTAGTAAAAGTTATAAAAAACTAATAGGGAGAAGAATGTTGCAGAGCTCTGCATCTTGGGAAGTAAAAGAAGTGCAGGTGAAATTGAATATGAGATTTTACCTAACCCCCAAAATCCAGCCATTCTGGAGAGAGGTGTGAAATAAGTTAACAGGACAACCAGTATAGAAGGTCCATTCATCCCAGCATTCACTCTATGCGATCTATACCCGCAACTCTGATTACTGGACCAATATCAGGGAACATGTGACCAGATAATATTGGCAGCACTAAGTGTAATTGCCAGGAACTGGAAAGAGTGTAGACCCCCTAAAATAGAAGAACGGACAGTGATAATGTGGTATGTCTTTACTATGGAAAAAATTCTGGCCAGAATAAAAGGTAATAAAAGTACTTCGAAGCAGCGTGGATACCCTGTATCAGGGTTATGGAGAAAAATCATGGAGAAATAAGCAATAGAGCTTATATGTTTGAATATGATTATAAATGTCCCTGTCCGTCCGATATGTTGTAATATGCTTTCTTTTGTAAGAAGTGAGCTATTGTTTTCTTTGTGTTCATGTATTGTAAATGCTGAAATTGTTTAATAACATTTATTTAAAAAAAGAAAAGTGATAACCCACTAGATGTGACATTAATTTAGTACAATCAGGCTCACTGAGCAAAGTCTGGGGACCCTTGTGCCACCCCTCCTAGTCACAATTGCCTAGTAGTCTTCCAATCACCTTATTCACATAGATGCTAGCTTGCAATTTGTTTTTTTGGGAAGGGTGGGTCCTGAACTTGGCAGTCTGGTACAATAGTTTCCCCCTTTCATGAAGCCTTTCTACAGTGATAATACAATCTATTGTATGAAACTATGGGTACTTTCAGACATGCCGCTAACCACCCTTTAACCACCCTTGGTGGTTATTTATGCATGTTTCAGGGCTGCATAAGGCACCAATACAGCCCTGCAACATGCATAAATAACCACCAAGGGTGGTTAAAGGGTGGTTAGCGTCATGTCTGAAAGTACCTAATATCATCAAGGGTTTTACTGATAGTGTTTTAAAATGGAAGTTTAAGTTTTTAAAAAAAAGGCTTTCACCAGTATTTTGTTAATATAATAAACCTAAGGGTTTGGTTGCCAGGGGGTTGATTAAAGGACTAAGTTCTATGATTTTAGGTATGCATAATCTGAATTTAAGAGTTCATACATACCATAATTACATTTTCTCTTCACTATTAACATTTCAGGGTGTTAACAAATGAGACAATAGCCCACTGCAGTCTGGGTTTGGTCCATGGTAGCCCCTACTCAGCCCCCACTCATATATTTTGCAGGTCCAGTCTAATAAATGGGCAGCCCCTGACATGTCTTTTATGTGCCTGAGGCCAGCTTCCACTGGCAGTGCGAGCGCGAGTGAGAGTGAGAGCAGAGAGAGGAGCTGGAAGTGGCTGTTCCTCTGACGCTCTAGGATTTCCACCCAGGACTTTATGGTGCGGATGGACCTGGATATGTGGAGGCGCTGAATGCAACCTAATAAATGGGATGCAGACTCATGAGTGCACATTTGCTCAGACTCACCCACACAGCTCACTTTCTCTGAGACCATGTTGTGAGTGGTAGCCTTGTTTCCGGTGGGGGCAAACATCGGATGAACACCTAATAAACCGCCATGTTTGCCCCCACATGGTGTGCGCTCATGTGGGCTATCTTCTTGTTTGTTTTCACCCTCAGATAAAGAACCCTCTCCCTGTTATGCTGTTCTAGTCCTTTACCTGCCTAGCATATGCTGCTGAAGTAAGGGTCAGGAATGACAGCTTTCCACTTTCAAGAAAGGGGAAAAGGCCATGGCAGGCCACAAGCTTGGTATACTACTGTGAGGGACCTGTTAGGAACTAATTTTGGTTAAAAAATATTTTTTTTAACAAAGATTATGCATAAAGTTTAGTTTTAAATATTTTGCAAAGGAAATTGATGAAGAATATGAAATGGTACAAATAATGCAATATGTTTAAGAAAGACACACCATAACATACAAAATGGTTGAGAATCGATCTTATGGAAGACTGACATAAAAAATGTTTCACATAATAAACAACTGAACCCATACCATTCATGGTAACATACAACCTATCTATGCACATATTTCCAAGGTAAACAATTTGTGATTGAGAAATGATGGGTAAGCCATGTAGTTTGAACTTTGTTACACAAGAGAACAAACAGCCAATCAAACAAATTTGTTTTTATGATAAGGTTTACAAATGTTCCATTATGAGGAAAAAAGCCACTTGTGCAATAACACAGTGCATAGATTGATCAGTTACTTCCATTATCATTTTAATCGGAAATTGATATTTTAAAAGAGCTCCAGTAAGTCCAATGTTTTTATCCAGGTTTGTATTCATTTTCCCATTAAGTAGAAAATTTTCAGGAAAAAGAAGAAAGCAGACTGCCTGCTTTATCAACCATGTCAAAACATGCACAGTAGACTTATAGCTATAATGAAACAAAAACCAGCAGCATTCAGCTGCCATGACTGGCTTCCATTTTCACCATTAGTGGCTTCGCAGCATCTTTCTGCATTGATGAAAATTGTTATAGAAAATTAGAAGTGTAAGAAAGAGGTAAAGTTGAGGGGAAAAAGTGGAAAGGGTTGTAAAAATATGTGAAAAAGAATTAAAAGAAAAAAGTAACAGTGAGAAAGAAAAGAGAGAAAAATAATTAATGCAATATTTAGACAATGTCAAAGTCAATCACTTAAAACGATCATGTTAATTTAAAACAAATTTTAAAATGCTGAGGAAATAGAAGTTTTCAAAGTGAAAAATCACTGGCTGAAGTTTCAGACGTAAGAAGAAAACTGGATATTTAAATTTCTAATCCAGATATTAGGAACTTTCTTAATAGCTGCATACCAACCTGAAAATTAGCAGCAATCTTGTTTGGAACTGGGAGTACCCACCTTAGGGAGCATGAGAGAGATTTATTCTCTACACTCATTCAAACCCTTTTCCAGCAAAACAATTAGCTCACGTTTAAGAATAAAGTTGTCAGCAATCCCATTAAGAAAATTTATGAATAAAAGTTTCCTAATGGGTTAATGGATGTGGCACTCAAGTCCAATTTTCAAAAGTGAATTAAACACTTAGAAGCCTACATCTCAAAGATTTTTACTGAATGTTAGGCTTCTTATTGCATAATATCCCACTTTTCAACGTGCTCCGCAGCACTAGCCTCCTTTCCTGGAATACAGGTTCCATCAACAAGGCACTTCAGGGATTAGGCAGTAAAACACTTTTAGAACATAAGAACATAAAGGTAGTGCCATATTGAGTCAGACCAATGGTCCATCAAGTCCAGCATCCTATCCACCAACAGTGGCCAATCTCGATCGCATGGGAGAAGAACCAACAGTCACAATGGGCAATCCATTTCCCATTGTTCACTCCCATCTCCCGACAGTATGAAGTTCATTCTGTAAGCTACTTGGTTAATATCCGTTATTGGACCTACTCTTAAAGAACTTATCCAGGCCTTTTTTAAACCCGGCTACATTAATGGCCTTGACAACGTCCTCTGGCAACAAATTCCATAGGTTAATTATGTGTTGAGTGAAAAAGTATTTCCTTTTATTTGTTTTAAATCTGCCGGCAGCAAGTTTCATGGAGTGCCCCCTAGTTCTAGTACTATTCAAGAGGGTAAATAACCATTCTCTGTCTACTCATTCCACACCACTCAAGATTTTATAAACCTCTATCATGTCCCCTCTCAGTCTTCTCTTCTCTAAGCTGAAGAGATCCAGCTTGTCAAGCCTCTCTTTGTACGGAAGCCATTCCACACCCTTTATCATTATCGTTGTCCTTCTCTGTACCTTTTCTAGTTCAGCTATGTCTTTTTCGAGGTTGGGTGACCAGAAATGCACATAATATCACCAATTTATCACCTCCAAAGTAAGGTTCCGACCTGGGTATCTCCCCAACATCCTCTGCAGTGAAGACCGAAACAAAGAACTCATTCAGCTTCTCTACAATGACTTCTTCCTCCCTAAGCACCCCTTTCACCCTCTGCTCATCTAATGGCCCAGATGACTTTCTAGCAGGCTTCCTACTTCTGATGTACTTGACAAAGTTTTTATCATTAGTTTTAGCATCTTTAGCAAGTTGCTCCTCAAATTCCTTTTTGGCCTGCCTTACTAACTTGTTTACATCTACTTTGGCAACACTTATGCTGTACCCTATTTACCTCATTGGGACTCTCTTTCCATTTTGTTCTAAAGGATACCTTTTTGGTTCCAATAGCCTCCTTCATCTCACCATTTAGCCATTTTAAAATGGGACTTTGGTTCATAAGTCAGTTAAACCGTTTTGGAGATATTACTTTAATTGAAGTGTGGGGCTTCCATATATGGTATTTTTGAAGAAGACACTGCCCTCCAACACCCAACTCTACACCTTTTACCTACTGTTACTATTATGAAAATGAGTTAATTTATGTTTGGAAGAGTGATAAGTATTTGGGTAAAGATTATTTACATAAGAAATGCCATACTGGGTCAGACCAATGGTCCACTGAGTCCAGCACTTGTCTCCATCAGTGGCCAATCTCAGTTGCTTTGAAGAAGTACCCAACAGGACACAGTGGGGAGATCCATTCCCTGGGTATTTTTATATGTGACGGCACCACATGCTGCCACGTATTGATCCTGCCCGGAATGAGGGCCCTCACTCAGGGCAGGATCTGGCCGGCCACTGAACAGGCCTGCTGGTGGCCCAGGCAGGGGTGTGGGTGGGGTGATGTGCAAACATGGTCTGCATACCCCACCCCCGTACTGCTGATTTTTGCATGCCCTCCTCCTGGATGGGCAGGTGCGGTGGCCTATGAGGCCGTTTCACCCACCTGGAAAAACTCTGGCCCCAGACCGGATTTAGGTAGAGCAGGCCATCACACGTGATGGCCCACTTTACCCTGGTCCGGGGATGGCTTCCCTGGACCATTACAGGGCTTAGCCCACACTGTGACTTGGCAGAGAGCCCAAGGAGGCCTCACATTTGAAAATACCTCCTGTTGTTTACTCCCAGATCCCGTCAGTAGGTGGTTACATTTCCCAAACCTACCTGGCTAATAGCTGCTAATGAACCGAAGCTCCAGAAACTTGTCCAACCCTTTCTTAAACCCTCCTATACTACTGGCTTTGACCACATCCTCTGGAAATAAATTCCACAACTTAAATGTGTGTTCAGTAAAAAAATACTTTGTTTTATTTATTTTAAATCTTCTACCTGTTAGTTTTATGGAGTGCTCCTCATTCTAGTACTATTTGAGGGGTGACATAACCATTTCCTATTTACTTGTTTCACACCATGATTTTATAAGCTTCTATCACTTCTATTTACATTCTCAAAAAAATCCCAATAGATTAGTGAGGCATGACTTCCCTTTCCTAAATCCATGTTCTCTTCCCCATCAAGCCATGCTTATCAATATGCTCAGTAATTCTGTTCTTAACAACCATTTCCACCAGTCTGCCTGGCTCACTGGTCTGTACTATCCAAGATCCCCCCGGAAGCCCTTTTTAAATACTGGTGTTACATTTTCTGCCTTCCAGTCCTCTGGTACAGTAGCAGATTTTAGTAATAGGTTACAAACTACCAATATTAGGTCTGCAACTTCATATTTGAGTTCCTTTAAAACTCTGGGATGAATACCATCTGGTACTAGTGATTTGTTACTCTTTAGTTTTTCAGTTTGCTATAGAACCTCCTCCAAAGTCACACTTATTTGTCACAGTTCTTCCAATTCTTCACCTACAAAGACTCAGTCCAGCATGGGTATCTCCTCAACACCCTCAGCGGTGAAGACCAAAGAAAAAAATTCATTCAGCTTCCCTGCAATGTACTTATCCTCCCTGAGTGCCCCCCATTGTTTGTTACCATTATTTGGCACAAAGTTACCATGTGTCCTCCTCTATTATTTGCTGTCATGAGGAGAAGCACTTTTATGGGGCAGCTTATGTCTTGGGTATGTCATGTGTGTGGCGCATGGGTAGTTCTGCTTCATATCACCAAAGTTACCATTGTTACAATGATGGCAGGACCCAGTGCAGAAACCCAGATAGTTTGGACGTGAAGATGAAACTCTCCAGCGTTTTTGAGCTCTTATTTGCAATGCTCCTGGTTCCCAGGAATCTGTATCCAGAGGTCTTAAGAATGCCTGGACTGCACAGGTCTTATTCAGGGCTACATAGCTGTAAAGTGGTTACAGTAGGGGTTGTAACATAGTGGTATGACCACTATTCAAGGGTGGATGTACAGTATAGCGTAAGCTGCTGAGAGCATCTTGATAGAGGTTTGGCTCCTGACCTAAAGTCTGTGTAGGATCCTCATATGCTCACTATGCTATTAATGTGGCCTCAGTTAATAATAAAAAAACAGAATAGCCTGTTGTGTCTTCTTGTTGCAATGTCACCACAAATTGCAGAATATTTTTTTTGGGGGGGAAGAAGAGATGTTTTCTAAAAAAGATTTAGCCAGAGGCTGAATTAAATATTGAATGAAATATTTCAGACTAAATGACTGAAGTTTTGCAAAATTATAAGCAAAAGAAAACAGAACCCTGAATGGAAAGAATTGGGATGGCACTTTCAGATGATTGCTGAATGGTTCTTGAAACGGCATCTTGGTAAGACTTTGGCAATCTATCAACCCTCTCGTACCTGTGGTAATGTTGGGAACTGCAGTGTTATCTTTCCTTCAGTGCAGCACTATGGCTTTCTTCAGGTTTCCTACGATTCAGAGGGTATGGAGGTCTTCAGTGCTTCCTTTAAAATGTATTGTCTTTCTTTTTCAAGACATGACTAAAAATAAACCATTCTGATATGGAGGGGATTAAGAGTCCTCCACAGCTACATAGGGGAACCCTTTATCTTGAAAATATCACTTAAAGCTATACAGAAGACTCAAGGTTCATGTAACTAGTTCAGAACAAACCAATGAAGTCAAAGCTGAATGTTCTGCAGTTTCTAGGTCAAGATGTATCCATTCGTCCTTTTAAAATCATTGACAAAGGAATTCCTGACAAAAGAAATATTACTGTTATGGAGCTCATTATACTGCACCACCAAAGTTGATTTTTGACATCATAGTAGGGCTGTACATTTTGTTTATGATTTCTGTTTAACTCAAATGAACTTTTGTGCTTTTGTTTAAGGTAAACAGAAAACATAAACAGAATAAAAAATCCAACAAAA
>QEPC01004656.1:1514300-1526440 GCA_003113815.1 Sphenodon punctatus | reverse complement strand
AGTCAGGAGACATAGTTTAAACACATCCAGGCTGGCCAATTATCATATCAATCACATCCTGCAGCACTGAGACAGAGGACATAAGAGAATTTCTTTTGACTCTTTCCTAAACAGATGCATCTGACTTCCCAGAAACAAGTGGGGGAGATATGTTGGGATGGTCCCAGCACAGAATGAGGATGATTGGTTGACATTTCTGTTGGCCAATTTGCATCACAATCCGATCTTATACCACAGTGACATCAGAGAATCCCAGGCATAGGCCCCTTCTCTACATATGTTGTACAGGCATATAAAATTGGGACCCTTTATAATATATTTCTGATATTTGGCAGAGATGACCATGAAAGTGAAATATATAGTCCTGCCAAATTTCATGTACACTGGTTGGACTACAAAGATGTTATAGTCAGACATACATTTATAGGTTCATTGCTTATACCACCAAGACCTTTTTTCCAATCCTTCTGAAATTTATGGGAAGGGGTATAAACTGAACAAGTTTCGCCTACATTAGATATGAGACAAAGAAGTTACAGCTAAGAATGTATATGTAGAATATTGCAAAATACAATAATTCAACTGCTTCTAGAATCGTATTCCTTTATCCAATTGTTTTGAAATTTGGTGCACATAATGTGTTCTATTGGAGGTATAGGCATCCCGATTTTCAGCCACATAACATAAAATAAATTTTTTTTACAGCTGATAATGTGTTTTCCATTGAAACCAATGGAAATTCAATTCCGAACTCACCGAACACATCCGAACTGAACGTTTGAATTCGAGTTCAGTTCAAACCTTCGGTTCGGTTGACCGAACTATTAGAGTTTGGTCCGAACTCCGAACTTTCGAACCGCGTTTGCCCATCCCTACTGCCGACATACAGAGCAGTCAGAAGCCCCAAGAACAGAACCCAATCCCCACCCACTGCTGTCCACTGGTCTTGGGAGCTACTCCCTTATCAGGAGTCCTAACGCTTGCAGTAGGTGTGAGGCTCTGTCTCACTCAGAAGTAGCAGCAGATGCAGGAGGATTCCCACAGCAGCAGCAGTAGTTTGAGTAGTGTTGCATTAAAATAATATTTCAGAAGAAATAGTATGCAGATATACAGACTGAAGTCCCCAGAAAGATTTACAGCCTGCATGTTTCAGATAAACCCATGTGTCGCTGTTGCTAGTGTCAAGGAACCAACTCTTGACCTTGATTCCCTGGTCAGTTATCACCCTGTTTCTCACCTCTTATCTTGTGGGAGGTTATTGGTTTTCTTGCAGGTTCAGGTGTACCTTGATTCTATGTCCATGTTGTAGTAGGGCAGGATGCTGTGGAGCTGCTGGCCCTGTAAGAGAATCAAGATGACACCCAGGCCAGAGAAAAGATGGCTGCTAATGAATGGTGCCTTGGCAAGGGCATGGTAGAAGTCAGATCACATAGCCAAAACCTGAAGAAGAAGAGCACTGGAGAGGGAGCTGATGGGCAATGCAGTGACCTTAGAAAGGTTGCTGAGAGGTTAGAACTAGGAGCTGTTCAAGCGGCTGAGAAGCTCCAGGAAGAGTGGAACTGCTGGAGAAGCAGTAACAGTAGCTGGATCCAGTGTGAAGGAAGGAAGAACCTAGGCAGCCACTGTTGGAGGCTGGTGAGTCAAGGCTGCTGGAAACTAGCAAGCAGCAGCTCTACCCTGCTGAAAGATGTGTGAAGCAAGCAAGGGAAGGACTGTTTGCTAATCTTCCCTTGCTGGGCTGGGATTATGGACTTACAAAAGACCTTGTGCACTGGTATATACAGAGGGGCTGAACCCCACGTGAGCCAGAGGTGTTGCCTGACCAGTGTGTGGGGTATGGATCCAGTGGACACTTAGCCCTGAGGGCTGGGCCCTCCTACACAGATCATCCTGTTTTTGTGCTGTATTTAGTACTGAACTGCTCTGGTGACCTTGGTCGATGATTTACCCCTGGAGACTGACAAGAAAAATAACTGTTGAACTTATTAGATTGTATAGAAGCCTCCAATACAGTTGATCATGAAGTGTTATTGACATGACAGCAGACCTTGATAGGTGTTTTGAGGAACTGCTTGAGTAGAATCTGTTTTGTCCCTGTTGTGGAGGTCCCAGAGAGTGGTAATGTGTGAATGATTGATGACTCCTTGAAACCACCTCTGCAGGGTGTTGCAGGGTTGCTGTTGTTGTTATTAATATAGCACCAGCAATGTACAGTCAGTAGTTACAGACAGGTCCCTACCCCAAAGGGCTTACAATCTAAGAGACAGGGCGTGGGGGGAGACGAGGGAGAGGTGAACATCAGAGAGACAAGGATACATTCATGAATGTGAGAAGATGCAGATGCAAGTGCATAACTTAGTTACAGGGAAGAGATTCTGAGGGAAGGAGGATGCAATTTCACTCATGATGAGCCATGGAAAGCCTGATGGAAGAGATAGGTTTTCAGGAGGGATTTGAAGGTTGGGAGGGAGGACAGAGAATGAATGTATCCAGGGAGGGAGTTCCAGGTCTGGGGGGCAGCAAGAGAGAAAGGGCAAAGATGTTTAGATGAGCAGGGGAGTCACAAGCAGGTAAGGGCGGGGGCAGAGGAGAAGCGAAGCTCCTGGGCAGGAATGTGGTAGGATACAAGAGAAAAGAGATACCGGGGAGCAAAGCCATGAAGAGGCTTGAAGGTGAAGACTAGGAGCTTGTGATGAATACATCCCCATAGAGGGAGCCAGAGTAGGGCGGAGAGGAGAGGCTGAATGTGGTCAAATACATGATCAAGGTGGATGGCTTTAGCAGCAGAGCATTGAATGGAGATGAGGGAGGTGAGATCAGAGCAGGGAGAGACCAGTAAGGATGAAGTTAAAGTAGGCAAGGTGGAAGATGACTAGAGCATGGCTAAGGTTTTTGCAGTTACAACAGTAAGGCAGGGCCAGATTTTAACAATATTATACAGGGCAAAGCGGCAAGATTTGGCAACAGATCTGAGGTGTAAAGGAGAGGGAGGAGTCAAAAATGAATCCCAGGCTACGTGCCTGTGGGGCAGGCTGGATAGTGACACGTTCAGTGTCACTACTTCCCTATACTGTGTCACTACTTCCCTATACTGATAGGGAAGTAGGAGGGGAGCATTTTGGGGGGAAGATGAGGAGTTCAGTCTTGTTCATATTAAACTTGAGTTGGCAGCAAGACATGAAAGCAGAGATGTCAGGGATACAGTCATCAATACGAGACTGGATGGAGGATGAAAGCACAGAAGTAGAGAGATAGATTTGTGTGTCATCAGCATACAGGTGGTACTGGAATTGGATACATGACATTCAATGAGTTTACCCAGAGAAAGAGTATAGAGGGAGAAAAGGGTTGAGGGCAGAGCCTTGAGGAACTCCCATAGAGAGCTGGAGTGACATTGAGGAGGTACCAGAAAGAGAAACTTTGAAGGAACAGTTCGAGAGATATGAAGAGAACCAATCAAGAACAGAACCCCGGAAACTAAGGGAGAGCAGCAAGTCCAGGAGGAGGCCATGGTCGACAGTGTAGAAGGCAGCCGAGAGATCGAATTGGACAAGAATGGAATAGAGATAATTTTACGCAAATTAAATACCTGGATTGAGGACAGCAAAATTCTACATCCTGAGCAGGCGGGTCGTTCTATTGTAGAACACTGTCTGATTTTGACCCATCTTATTGACAAATATATCAAAATTAATGGCCATTTTTACGAAGCATTTTTGGATCTTAAGTCAGCCTTTGATTCAGTCATCAGGAAGTTACTCTGGACTAAATTGGGCAAATCTTCAATTGATGAGATATTGCTTTTTCTTATGCAGAACTTATATGCCGATTCTAAACTTGCTGTGAAAGTAAGCTCTAATGGTCTTATTTCAGACGAATTGAGGGTTTCATCGGGGGTGAGGCAGGGATGTGTATTGGCCCCCGTACTCTTTAAACTATATATAAATAATGTCATCCCACTTATGGATCAATTGTAATCCCCCCCCCCCATCCCTCCAGGTTGTCTTTTCGTTATGTAGGTTGCCTCCTTTATGCAGACGACCTGGTCCTTATGTCATAGAGCTGGATTGGACTTAAAAGGCAGCTTGAGGCCTTTTCTCAATATTGTAATTTAAATAAATTGCAGATTCATTACAATAAGTCAAAAGTTATGGTTATTTCTAACTCTTGGAATTGGAAGTTGCATAAGTGGGTGATAGAAGGGCATCCAATTGAGCAGGTCAAGATGTTTAGATACCTTGGCCTACGTTTCAATTTTTCAGGGTCATGGAAAGAACATCTTAAAAGAGCAGAGTTAACTACTAGAGGTTCAGCTTTTTTTAGGAGCTATGGGAAAGCTGCAATTAAAATGGCGAAGGAAGTTCTTAATAGTAAGGCAAGGGCAAAGTTTCTTTTTGGAGCTGGGTTGTGCGCCCCATTTGTTTCAGCTAATTTGGATGCGATTCCATCTAGGTTTCTTCAGTCTTTGGTTAAAGCTCTGAGAGGTACCTCGTGGGCTGCTATTCGACTGGAATTAGGACAAGACAGTTGGGTATTTAAAGCCTGGGTTTTAGTGTACAAATTCTGGAACAAAGTTGTAAGACCTTCTGCCCATGAGCTGCTGGTATATATGAAAGCTGACCAATATAAAAACCTTTGGAGTGCCAGGGTTGAGGCACACCTAAATGAATTGGGATTTTCCTGTGGCTATTTGCTTAGTAAGAATCATTCGGTGGCATTGGCCGAAATACCCTTTAGATGGAAGGATATTGATAGGTAAAACAATGTTGCCAAAATTAGATCTTTATCTCATATGATTGGGTTTTTCCCACTGATTCCAGAAAGGGGCAAATTGGCCTCTTACTTGTGCTCTCAGTGCTCTTTCCGGGGGAAAAGGCTTTTCATGGCTGCACGATTTAATGCATTGCCGACTAAGTTGCTGGAGGGGCGTTAGAGAGGGCTTCCCTTTGTGCAACGCCTTTGCCCTTTTGATTTTCAGGAAGTAGAAACATCTGACCATGTGCTATTTAGATGCCATCTATATGATAATTTGAGGGCTGGATTTTTGGGGTCCTTTTTTCGGGAAGTACCCGGGTAGATCTGACTTGACTCTGCTGGATTTGGTTTTGGCAGACACTGATCCTGATCTTACTGCGAGTGTTATTAAGTTTCTAATTGCGGTCTTGGCTCGTCGCTAATTTTAAATTACCTTTGGGCAAAGTCATGGCACCTTGATCTTGATCCTGATCCAGATCTTTGATTTTTATGTTTAATTTGAGCTAGACGTTTAGCCTAGAACTGATCTATAGGCCTATAAATGTATAACTGATCTACTAGGTGGGGATTTAGGGACCAGATGTGTTTAAAGGAATATTTTGTTTGTCCATTAGTAACAGTAATTGGATTAGTGGAGTTTATGTATCGATGTGTCTTTTGGGGATAGGTGGTTAGATTTTATTTTTTTGTATTTTGTCATTTTTTGTACATTGTATATTGTATTTTGTATTTTATTGTATATTTTATATGTTTTGTTCTGTTTTGTATGTATGAGCAATGACGTTGGTCACATTAAATAAACAATAAACAGTACCAACAGTACCATCTGCTCCCTTGTCCCACTCCCTCCCTTCCTTTCTCCCACCAGCACCTCTCCCTCTCTCCATTTGCTGCACCTGAGTCCTGGAGGCTGCAACTGTGTTGTGTGCCTCATGCCACTACCACCAGAGCTTACTCTCTCCTGTGTCACCCATCGGGTTGGTCCCACGTATGCCATGCACTTCAGGTGCTTCTGTTTCCGCTCAGCTTAGTCTTTGCCCATCCTCACTGGAACAGGATTTGTGTCCCCCCCCTCAGCTTGGACCCCGGGGCTAACGCCCCTCCTGCCCCTATGATAGCTACACCCCTGAGACAAATACAGTCAGGCAACAAGTTTCATCTCAATGAGACTTGCACATGTGCTCAATGGTAAGCACAAGCACTATCCCCAGGAAAGATCATGCTGTGTACCGTATACCAATTTACCATGTACTGCTTACTGTGTACCATGTTCATTCTGGTAAGTAATGTGCATGTACAAAATGGCCACCACAGCTGTTCTGTGCATGAGCAGCCCCCTTCGAAGAGGACACCAGCAGCGTAATGGGGTCAGCATTTTTCATCCATGTCGATGACACTCACTATTTTAGTCAACAGGAAATTTGTTCTTCCATCATCAAGCACGCTACAGTATGGCCCTTTTCACACAGACACACAAAAACAGATAAAATGGGTGTTACATTTTATTATGCATGTTGTAGGGCACTCATAGAGCACACCCGCAGCCCTAATAACACCAATTTTTATCAGTGTTAGAACGTCTGTGTGAAAAGGACCTATGCTGAGAAAATAACTTATCCAGTTTTCTTTCAGATATTTTAATAAAGATACCTCTATAGATGTTTTTCCTTCTGATGCATTTCCCAGGAAGCCAACCACATTCAGCAGAGTGTACAGCTCTTGGTTAAGCCTGTTCTTGTATATGCGTGTTGTGACTTTTAACTTTGTATGATCCTTATTCTGCCTAGTCAGTTATTCTAATATGCCAGGTAAATGCGGTCAGCTTCTCCAAGACACCTGAAACTAGTTCATAATACATGCTGCTCTGCTGTTCTATTAGACCTAGTATTGTTTATAACTTTAGTAAAGTTCGGTCTGTTTAAGCTGAAGATCCAGTTGTTTTAGATGTCTCACTAATTTCAGCCTAAGCAAACTCCACTAGTTCATTCACTGTTATGCATGAAAATCCTTGTTCCATAAAAATCTAGTCCACAGAATACTTATAAACAAATCCTTGAGCAATAATAAAAGACTGAATATGTCAGATCTTCCAACAGTAATTCAGGTAAGCTGGAGATTAATTAATCTATTTTTTTAAATTTAATTACATTTTAGTATTGTACCATGCCACATGTGTACCATGCCACATATGTAACTAAAAAAACTATATATTTTTTTGCTTTGGAAATATATATAATATATATTAATTATAAAGAATCAGCTATTATATTTTTATTAAAATATCTTATTAAACTTACTTAAAAAATAAAACACAATAAAACATACACATTTTCAATTATACATTAAAATAAAAACAAAACCAGGTTTCTTGTTAGTTACACATTTAATTTATTAATATGGCACTAAAAGCTGGTTATACGAGGGCTGACAGGAATGCATTTCAGATATATAAATGCTCCTCTTTTGTTTTTCTTCAGCTGTGTATTAAGCAATCCATTTTTAAACTTTCCAAATGTATTGATGTTTTCTAAAAAAACATCCTTCTTTTCTACATTCAAAACAAATAGTATGGATTAAAACACACTCCTGTGGTTAATGAAATACTTACACTTCTGTACTTCACAACGTACTCCAAAATGGGAGCTCCTCCATCATCCTGTTTAGTTATGCTAAGTTTAAAGCTCTTTCCACTGCCTGGTTGTCCATGAATTGATGGAGGGCTTGGTTCGCCTAAACATTGGTGGAAGGAAAAAATAAAATCAATATTTCTCTCTCTATATATATATATATACATATATATGCCTTATTTCTATAGCTGAGAGCTCATCTTTAGACTATTAATCCAAACCGGAAATGTTTTCTGTAACATACTACGGATAATTTCAGACGTGATGGGCTGTTCGACCTGCCACACTGAATCCTGGACTGGGATCTCACTCAGATCCTGGTCCGTGATGGAGCCAGCTGTCCTTTAGACGTGCTGGCTCCATTACACTGGGGAATCTCAACGGGGACAGGGCTGCGCAGCGCAACGTGCGGCCGCACAGCCCCCCCCCTCAGCCACCCGCCCTTGACGAGATGGGTGGGCGCAGCGGACAATGCAGCCACTGCATCCGATCCCGTACCATGGTTGGGGCCACAATCTGGGATGGGCCAAGGTAACTGACATTACTTTTGGCCCGTCGTGGCCAATCTAACCATGGTTCTGGACCTCGGGCTGGCCGGAGGTCCAGAACTGTGGTCAGATTTGATCCCCGCCAGGTATTTACCGTGGGGAACATCTGGCGAGGATCAGTCATATGTTACCGCGATCGCAGCCACCACAGGGAATCCACTGGGATTCCCTGTGGTTGACTGTGATCTCGTAACGTCTGAAATTAGCCTACATGTTGCTAGCACTAAGGTATCACTATTGTTATGTTTCTGTTCTTCGAGATCAAAGATTTGTACACTGAAATAAAAAAGGGAATGTGCACAAAATACACTCCTTATCAACTAAGCTCTCGTAAGAATTTGTGAGATGAACATTTATGAAGTGTTGCAAAATATACTCAGTCTGTATGATTTGACAGCTTTTTGTCATTGTTTTTTCCATATATTTAAAAAAATGACTGGGCTCTAGCATGTTGCTCAACTTTAATCACACAAATAGTCCTATGCTTATTTGGAAAAGCATTAGGCACACAAAATATTATAATATTTTATTGTTGGACCAAATCAGATAATGAAGAAGCAACTAATTAATAGTTGATTGTCTGAAGCAAATCTAAGGTTCCTTAAGGTCAAATGTCTGGCCACTTTATAAATAATGGGTTTGAAGCAAGATATTGAAAAAAAAGATGTTCAGATTTATGAAATTACATTTGAAGCACATGCCATCTTGATAAAAAAAATCACAGAATTTGATGTTCTCTGTGTTGTTTCTTAAAAGAAGGTTCTTACAAGCTCATCACACTGAAAGATTAAGCAGGTTAGATATTTAACTTCAGCATAAATACAGAGCGGTTACATTTTAATGATAGTAATGTTTAAAATGAAAGCTGTTTTGGTTTGATGGAGTATGCTGCATCATCACTTATCATGGATTATCTGATCCTTTCATGAAAGAGAGAAGTTATAACAAAAGCTCATACCTTGAATACTTCAGCAGGCAAGATTCTTATTTATTACAAATACCTTTTCTGGAGCATACTGTCCAAATAAAAGGACAGTGTGATTGTGTATCTAAGAGCATAAAAATCTGTCTGTCTCCGAGACAATTTTCTCAGGTCATGCAGAAGACAGGCTAGAATAGGTTTTAATTCTTTCACTGAATTTACTTTGTTTCATCACTATTCAAGAGGATAGTTAAAAAATAAAAAGATATTTTGGCAGGTGTTGTAGGTGTTGTAGGGTAAGTGGTCTCTTTAAGGGTTTGGGTAGCTGAACCTTGCTTCAAGAGCCTGTCTTTCCAATGAATTGACTGATGAGGCACTGCTGATCAGGAAACAATATGGTAAAAAGAAACACACCTCACCCCAGAGAAAGTGAATGCATGCGAATAAGACTGCTGACTCAGGTGTCAATTTTCACATGAGATAATAGGACTAACAAGGCCTGATGTGGGGCCAGCCTCTAAGGTAGCGCCTTCTTAGGCCAACGGTTCAAGACCTAGCCGTGACAATAGATGCAACTAGAGTAGCTCAGCAAAAAAAGAAAAACCACAAGGAACTAATACCCAGCTGTGCTGGTTTCATGTATCTTGTTGGAGTGCAAATTCACCTGCACCTGTGGTAAATGCTTGTATCTTGGTTCGCTGATCTGTAACCAACAGAACAATTGTGGGGAATAACAGTGATGAACTGTCTACTTGTAACGGAAAATCCACCCCCTGGAATATTCAGCTACATGGGTGCCGCCGCGGGCCACTGGGGAAGAGCCACCGGTAGCAGTGAGGAAATGGCTGCAGCGGAGCCGGCTCAATAGGCAGAGTGGAGGTACGAGTGCCGAGTAGACCTAGCGGGTCAAAGGAAGGGGGCGGAGGCCAGAGACGCATGGCACGCGAGGGTGGCTGCTTTCCCGCAGGGCAGCTGGACTTTGGGGGGACCTAGTCCCGGGCCAGACAGGGTCGAGACGCACTTCCAGCTGTTGGCTTGTTATATATCTCTCCAGGCTACGGCGGCAGAAACAACGCGGGTCCTTGGGGAGGCCCTTACTTTGCGAGGTATGACCCGAAAACGACACCGCGTGAGCCCACCAGTAGTAGCCGGGCCAGTATCTCAAGCATCTCAGTCAAAACAACCGAAGATGGACGCCTTTTTGTCCTCTTCCACTAGAAATGAGTCCGAGGGAAAACTGTTGTCTCCACAAGTTTTGGCTTCTAGCCATGACTTGTCTCAGGTTAACTCTTTTCTGACTTCATTTGGTACTCGGGGCCATTCATCTCCCGTGGGCGAAAGCAGGACTATGTTGATCCAGGGGCTACTGGTCGGATAGATGCTCCCAAGATTCAGCTGCTGGGTTACCAGTGCTTCATGGTGGCAGGCCTGATTAAGAAACTGCTTTCTCAAGTAAACAGAATCATAGCCTTGCTATGGAACACAACAAATAGCCCTAGACCAGATGGTGTCAAGTCTGGTAGAACTGAAATCCGAACGGTTGGACCAGGAAGTGCAAAAGTTAATGGAGGCCCAGTTGGTGGTTCAGAATAAAGCTAAATTAGTACCTGATGGCTTGCAACCCAACCCCTAGAAGCGGGGTGGGGTGGGGAATATCTTCTAACCCGGTTCTGGTGGCTCAGAACATAGCTAAACCAGTACCTGATAAACCCCAAGGGCTTGTAACCCAGCCCTTAGAAGGGGAGGGAACATCCTCTAACTCAGCTCATACCTATTCCCCTAAATATGTTTTGGATGATTGTGCCTTAGTTTTTTGTATCCATGTATTGCCCAATGGCTCATTCCCAAGATGGCACACTAAACATGCTATTCGGTCCCACGTATCTTTTATCCTCAACAGGGAGGTTCCTTGGGGGCATATTCGTTCTTTTCAAATCCTGCCGACTCCCGGGAATATACAGAGATTAGTTATTTCTTTTAGGTCCCGGGATTTGGCAGTGTCCATTTGTTCCCAGGCATTCCTCTTCTCTACGTGGGGCATTTTGCTTGGGGATGTTTGTTTACCTGTGGGCAGGTTAATGCCCCCCCGGGGTGTATACTAGAGATGGGATGGCGGCCCAGTCCCCTCTCCCCCTGGTTCAGGATAAGGAGTTGGGACTCGGTTGCCTTGGGTTAACACAGGGAATAAAGCCCCCATTCGGGATTGGCTAATAAGTTTGGCAATGCCACCTGCAACTCCGGTACAGATAGATCTGAATATACAGGATGCTGGTGTAACCACACAGGGAGAGAGGGCTAGGGTAGCTAGGGATCCAGTAATTGAACCAGGTATGATAGATATTGCTCCCCCCATCCTGTCCCCTTTGGGTGAGATCTTGACTTCATTGAGGGGTGGGGAGGGAAAGGGGCATAGTCCAGTTTGCCCTCTCTTGACGGGCATATAAATGCTATGAGACAATCCAGTGTTGCTCTATGGGTGGAACCCACAAAATGAGAAGCTATGTGCCATAACAAGACCCTCAGTGTATGCATATGGAATTCAGCTGGATGGAATCGCCACCTACAATCAATTGATTTCCTTCCCTTTTTGTCACACTCTCAGGTTATATGTCTGCAGGAAACGTGGGAAGTAACTCCATTTGATCTGCCCACTTATAAGATCTTTACCCTGGAAGCTAGTCCATCTCTAAGAGGGGGTCGACCAAGTGGAGGCCTGGCTTGCTTAATAGCAGTGGAGTGGGCGGAGAGTGCAAATTGCATATTATCACTCCCACAAGTAGCTTTGGGTGTGTCTGTTAGGTTTGGTCAGAAACGTTTTATTATTATTAACGTCTATCTTCCTCCCCGAAATACTCTTTCTTATAAGGAGGAGGATTGGGTTAAATTACAGAAGGCCTTAGAAGAGCTACAAGAGAAATTCCCCAATGCGTATTATATACTAGCAGGGGATTATAACGCTAGTATTGGTCCAAATAATGATTCCTTGAGGGGACATGGAATTTCCCTACCCCCTTTCCAACATACTGGGTTGCAGGATCGGATGTCTAAAGATCTTAGGATAAATACCTCAGGCCTAAAGTATGCGAGTATGATCAGGGACTTCTTCTTTATCATTTTAAATGGGTCAGGATTTTCTGATCCTGAAGGCGAGTTTACGCACATTGGACCCCATGGAGCATCAGTGATTGATATAGTAGCAATATCCCCAAATAGTGTAGCCAGAGTCAAGGATTTTAAGGTGGGCTATAACCTATTGAGCGACCACTTGCCTCTTACAGTGGAGTTGGA
>QEPC01004656.1:1499850-1513037 GCA_003113815.1 Sphenodon punctatus | reverse complement strand
TGGGGCATTTTGCTTGGGGATGTTTGTTTACCTGTGGGCAGGTTAATGCCCCCCCGGGGTGTATACTAGAGATGGGATGGCGGCCCAGTCCCCTCTCCCCCTGGTTCAGGATAAGGAGTTGGGACTCGGTTGCCTTGGGTTAACACAGGGAATAAAGCCCCCATTCGGGATTGGCTAATAAGTTTGGCAATGCCACCTGCAACTCCGGTACAGATAGATCTGAATATACAGGATGCTGGTGTAACCAAACAGGGAGAGAGGGCTAGGGTAGCTAGGGATCCAGTAATTGAACCAGGTATGATAGATATTGCTCCCCCCATCCTGTCCCCTTTGGGTGAGATCTTGACTTCATTGAGGGGTGGGGAGGGAAAGGGGCATAGTCCAGTTTGCCCTCTCTTGACGGGCATATAAATGCTATGAGACAATCCAGTGTTGCTCTATGGGTGGAACCCACAAAATGAGAAGCTATGTGCCATAACAAGACCCTCAGTGTATGCATATGGAATTCAGCTGGATGGAATCGCCACCTACAATCAATTGATTTCCTTCCCTTTTTGTCACACTCTCAGGTTATATGTCTGCAGGAAACGTGGGAAGTAACTCCATTTGATCTGCCCACTTATAAGATCTTTACCCTGGAAGCTAGTCCATCTCTAAGAGGGGGTCGACCAAGTGGAGGCCTGGCTTGCTTAATAGCAGTGGAGTGGGCGGAGAGTGCAAATTGCATATTATCACTCCCACAAGTAGCTTTGGGTGTGTCTGTTAGGTTTGGTCAGAAACGTTTTATTATTATTAACGTCTATCTTCCTCCCCGAAATACTCTTTCTTATAAGGAGGAGGATTGGGTTAAATTACAGAAGGCCTTAGAAGAGCTACAAGAGAAATTCCCCAATGCGTATTATATACTAGCAGGGGATTATAACGCTAGTATTGGTCCAAATAATGATTCCTTGAGGGGACATGGAATTTCCCTACCCCCTTTCCAACATACTGGGTTGCAGGATCGGATGTCTAAAGATCTTAGGATAAATACCTCAGGCCTAAAGTATGCGAGTATGATCAGGGACTTCTTCTTTATCATTTTAAATGGGTCAGGATTTTCTGATCCTGAAGGCGAGTTTACGCACATTGGACCCCATGGAGCATCAGTGATTGATATAGTAGCAATATCCCCAAATAGTGTAGCCAGAGTCAAGGATTTTAAGGTGGGCTATAACCTATTGAGCGACCACTTGCCTCTTACAGTGGAGTTGGATTGTACAAAAAGTACTCGCGTGTGTAGGGGGGACGGTGATTTTTCTTGTTTGCAATCCCTCCCCTCCCACAAATGGGATGCTCAGAAGGCCCTCTCATTACAAGACTTAATGAGCAACCAGGAACTGGAGATGATGCATGGGCAGGTATTGGAGGATTTATCACATGAGTGGAAAGTGGCTGCTTATGATGGGGTAATGTCTTTTCTGAAGGAACATCTATTTGGCCATGCAGCTGGAGGGAGATCAGGAAGTGTACACTCTAGCAATAGGCCTTGGTTCGACGCAGAGTGCAGACGTATGAAATGCACTCTTGCCAGACTGTATATGTCCTATCGGAAGAGCCACTCAAGAGATCTCCTTCTAAAGTATCATGAGGAAAAGAAAATCTATAGTAAATTGATAAGAGCGAAGAAACTTAAGTATTGGGAGGAAGGTTGGGATAAGATGTTGGGGGCAGCTGAGCAAAAGGATTCCAGGTATTTTTGGAGATGTGTAAATAATTTGGTATTTCGAACACCCTTCCAACCAGTATATTTTGTCCCTGCGCAAACATGGGAGCAGTACTTCCAGACTAACTTTTACGAACCTGCTGCCCAGGAGAGTTCCCCGGGTGAAGCTCTGATAGCTACCTTAGCTCTGATGGCCTCCTCTTACTCCAGAGGAAGTGGTGTATCACATTCAATCATTTAAATGCAACAAAGCCCCCGGGGCTGATGGGGTGCATATCGAATGTATCTGGGCCAAATTGGATTGGTGGGTACCCATGCTCACAGCTCTTTTCATGGCTATAAATGCCAGGGAGTCTTGCCATTGGACTGGGGGATGGCTATCGTGATCCCAATATACAAAAAAGTTTCGCGAGCCGAGCCAGTGAATTATAGGCCTATTAGCCGGTTGAGTGTTGTCAGCAAGCTCTATGGAAAAGTGCTTCTCTTCAGGTTGACCTCCTGGATAAATGAGAATGCCATATTATATCCGGAGCAAGCTGGTTTTCAGAGCTCTCGATCCACAACAGAGCATGGACTCGTGTTGTTACATCTTATTGAGAAGTATAGGGCTAGGAGTCACCGTTTCTTTGTTGTGTTCTTGGACGTGCGGGCAGCTTTTGATAGGGTTAACTGGCAGTTGTTATGGGATAAGTTGAGTGCTACGTCTATGGATTGCAGGCTTCTCTTTCTTATCCAAAAATTACACCAAAACACCTCTTTGAAAATCAGGGTGGATAGGGCAGGCCATGTATCCAGTATGGTCTACACGAATGTAGGGGTCAGGCAGGGGTGTGTCCTGGCCCCCACCCTGTTCAATCTTTGTATAAATGACCGTGCACCCATGATGGCAAGTCCTCAGTTTCATCCCCCTAAGCTGTCGGATAGACCAGTCGGCTGTTTATTGTTTGCCGACGACCTTGCCTGGTTTCACAAACTAGGATAGGTCTAAGGAGGCAACTGACTAGGTTTGCAGCCTATTGACAGTCAAACAAATTAGAAATAAACTACCAAAAATCCAAGGTGGTGATTTTTTCTAATTCCAGAAAGATCTACCCTTGGGATATTGGAGGGAATGTCATCCAACAGGTCTATTGGTATAGGTATCTGGGGTTTTATTTCCAGGCAACCGGCACCTGGAAGATGCATGTTCAAAGGGCTGTGGATGTGGCCAAACCACAAATAAAAGTCATAGGTAAATATTTCCATAACACAGGTAGATCGCCGGTGGTCCCGGCAATACAGGTTTGTGACACCAAGGCTTGATCAAAGCTCCTGTATGGGGCTGAATTATGGAAACCACTTTCAAATGTAAAGGTGGGAACCCACCAATTCCAATTTTTTCAGAAGTTGCTTCAAATTCCGCCAGGTACACCTGCGGCAGCAGCTAGGCTGGAAGCTGGATAAACTAGTTGGGATATTTTGGGATGGGAAGCGGCCCTTAAATTATGGACCAAAATCCACATTGACCCGTATTTGGGCCTTATGGCCCATTATGCTAAGGACAACTTCAGGGACACATGAATTAAATCCCTGAATACTTGTTTGAAAAATTTGGGTTTTTCTGAGGCGGCATTAGACGTTTACCCCCCAGGGCAGATAAAGAATATCATTTTGCAAAGGCTTAGGGACTGTGCAATCCGATATAGCAATAGTGCGTCAGACTCTGCATCTTAAAGAATACATAACATATCTCCCAAACAGGGGAGAGATTGCCTTTTATTTAAAAACAAAGGCTTCAGCTCGAGGGAGATATTTGTTAATGTGTGCACGGCTAAATGCCTTGCCAGCAAATGTGTTACATGGCCGATTATAAGGGGTAGATTTTGAGGACAGGTTATGCCCATTTGGAAACCTAGAAGTGGAGACTGTCCACCATATTTGTTTCACTTGTAAAATGTATAATTCCATTAGAAGTCAATATTTTTCTCCTCTTATGATGAAATACCCAGGAAGAACTGACCTAAATTTTCTCTGGTATGCTCTTAATATTCCGGAGTACATGGTAGATACAATTAATTTCCTTACCCAGACTTTCATCATTAGGAACAGATTCATGCAATCTAAACCGCTGGAAGAGAGGTTGGAGAGCACTCATGGCACATAGAATGGCCCAGTAGACTAAATCAATCTCTGTAAGGAACTATGGATTGACTTATTCAGGGCTATAGGAAGTTGTAGAGTGCTTCTTCTATAGCTCCTGGGCATTGGGTTAAGAAAACTACAAGGGATTGGATTGGGTGGGGTATGAATAAATATGGAATTGCTGTACCATGCGAGACGATGCAAAATTATACCAATTGTATGTTGATCTCCACGGTAACGTGACTGAATAATTAGGGAAAGTTATATTTGTATGATTATATTGTTTTTATTTTGAAGTTGTATTGATTGTTTATAAATATATATTTTATTAGTGTATTTTTTGTACTTGTTAAATTGCAATGGTCCTCGGCTACGCCAATACAAATCATCATCATCATCATCATCATCATCATCTTCTTCTTCTTCTTCTTCATGAGATAATATCTCACATGAAGACAGCGGTGATCAAGGAAGATTCCTGCTGGGTTGCATGCCCACGTTATTTTCATTCCATTTTGCGGGGAGTGGGGGACAGCGGAAAGTTATTACGTTTAATAAATCTATGCAGATGGAATGAATTTTCCTGGGAAAATTCATAACATGATGCTGGGTTGTCCTCACCCCACCCCAAGCATCCCTCTGTGCTTTGCAATTGAAACTTCTGGTTCCCCTTGCCCCCGAATATCCTGTATCTTTTGAAATCATGATAAACACAGAAGCAGGAGGACTAACCAGACATCACAAATAACACAAGCCTCTACACACTCTAATTTTAGGGTAAGTTAAATTAACATAAATTTACTGCATGCACACATTCCAATTTAATGTGATACAGAACTCATCTTACTGTCAGAGCAGGATTTCACTACCCTGACATCCATGATGAAAATCACAGAAACTTTCATGACGAATGAGAAAAGGTGCATGCACATGTTATTAAATCTCCCATACAGTAGAAAATAATGTGAAATAGTGTAACGTCTGCAAGCGCTCTAAGTGAGGATTCATGTGCACTCAAAAAGGGAGGCAGCAGAGTGAGAAAAATTAGAATGTAGAAGCTAAAGAGAAAAATCTATCTTCTGGGGTGATCATAAGAAAAAAATAAGACAAATATGAAGCCTTAGGAATGTCAGTGGAAGCTGAGGCCTGACAGGGAACTTTATACAATGCAGGCAGGCAGTAGTTCAGAGGCTGCCGAACTCCGAAGTTGAAGATCTGAATGGCCTGTTGTAAGTGTTCGGGTGTTGTCATTAAGCAGCATATGAATAATATTTCTTGTAACAGAATTCTGAAATAGGACATGAGTACCATTCTTTTTTAAAAAACAGCTTTACTTTCCAACTTTATAAGTTCTACAACAACTTATATACAAGTAATTTTTTGAACAGCTAAAAGTTTGATCAACTTACACTGGTGAGTAATGAAGTGAAAGTTCATTCCATTGATCTGTTTAAACAAGCTGTAGTTCCTTGGCTACATTTGTATTTGGAAGTACACACAATCTTGCTGTTTTACACCTGGACTGATGTGTTCCACATCCCTTTTTTGCATCCGCAAAATATAGTATCTCTACAGGACTTTGGGATGACATCAGTTCTTGTTAGCACAGGTTTCAGTTCTCCATTTTTAAGGGTCCATCCCATTTGTTCAGGTTTTGGAAGGACAGTAGCTTCCTTTAACACCATGCTCTGATAATGAACTCTTTTCAGATGTTGTTGCAATGCATCCTGTGTGGGTGGCATGGATTCTGGTTTCTTCGCTGTTGTGAACATCGTGTATCATATCTGATTCGTGGACACTGCATTGCCATGATTGTACAGGTGACATACGAATTTCTCAGCATCTCCAAGTTTTTCTGGTGTCAGATCACCCCCGCCTAAACCATTCAACAGGCCGTGGTGGTTAATGAACACTTTCCATGATGAAATCTTTGTATGGTTGCTGAAGTAAGATGTAGTGTCGCAGCCTGTCAGAGAATAAAAAGATAACAATGCAGCCTCATGATCCAGTGGTGTTTGTGGTCTTCCCATATGTTTATGTACTTTCTCTTTGCACATGTTCCTGATCTGATCCAAAGTTCTCTGCCTGTCAGTCTAGGAGGATGTGCTATCAAAAGTACCAAGGCATAAGTGTCTCTGCAATAAATCACATCTGTGTCATGAGCAACATTAACTGCGTGTGCAACGATTCGCGTGTTGCCCTCTTTGTGGGAAGCCTGCAGAGGTGTTACGTCCAACTTGTCATTCAATGACCTCACTTCTAATAGGTTTTAAAATGCTCCTGCTACCACAATCTCCATGTCACTGGGTGCCTTTGCAATTAACTCCAAAGCTAAAAATTTAGCCAGGTCTGCCTTTTTGTCAAATAATGCCATAAAGTCCTTGCAGTTTGCAGGGAGGGGTACATTTTTTCATGTTCTATCACTTGACGTACTGGCTTGCTCTGTTTTTCTCAACACTGTCAGGTTTCACTCTTTATGGAAGTAGTGTCATATCGGTCAAATACAACATTCATTCTTCTGTATGCGGCACGAGTTTAGTACTGATGAAATGAACTCCTGTGCAAGATCTCCAAACATCTTTGCACTCCAAGGGAAATTTCCAATGGAAACTAAAAGGGCTTGTCCATCAATGGCCCTTTTTACATGGGCAGTTGTGGGGGTGTGCTGCTGCGGTGGGTGTGCACCTGTGGGAACGGGCGCATACCCACCTCCACCCATGGAGCCTCCTCCAGTTTGCTGGATGGCTCTGTGGGTGGGTGAAGATGAGTGGATGTGGGGGCATGCACCCTCAACCACCACCCGTACTATTCGTACGGCCATACACCCATCCCCACCATACTGCTACGGCATTTACATGGACCCCCACCTTCACCACACACCTGCTCGCACACCCAGCGGGAGGGGGGGACGGGAGTTATGTAAAAGTGGCCAATGATTAGAAATGCCTTCTTGTTAGTGAGACAAATGTTATGGGAACAAGCAACACCTGCAGTCAAGACATTCGCCAACACAAATTTCTGTCCACTTCTTAACAAGCCATTTACCTGTGAAAGCAACAATGGTAGTGTGAAAAGCTCATGCTTTGACAGGTCAATCTCATTCTGTCCACTCATATGCAGCAACCAGATGCTGTAGAATATTTCTGTCTGCTTTAAGATATTTGGCAGGGATAGTGATCTGACCAAGTTTAATTTAAATTGGATGGATGACAAAAACAGCCAGGAATGTGTATGTAGCTTTTCTTAAAATCACAAAACTCAAATGTGTATAAAATTGGATCCCTTTATTTGGTCTTTCTGGAATTTGGTACATATAATGCCCTCTGTTTGGGGTACAACCTCACGAAGGTTCCTCCAAACTAAATGAGAAATAAAAAAGTTAAACCCAAAAATGTGTTTTTCAGCATTTTCCTATTAACTCAATAACAAAACAAAATTCTTTTGTTTTTTCATTATGTTCTTTCATTTTCGTTATTCACTAACACACATGAAAGAGCATTCTTTCACTTTCATTATTACAATAACGAAAACGAAATGCACACCCCTATCTACAAAAGATTTAAGGCTGTCTTCTTTTTCTCCAGTACGTGTCACCATTTCATATAAAGAACCAAAGGCTTTGGGATTGTATCTAGACATTTTAGTGTGGAACTCTCTCTGAACATGCATTTCATTGGCATGAATCAGTCTCTGTCTCATGAAAGTAAATAGCTGATTATTTCCAAAGTCAAAAGCACTGAGCAGAGAATCTTGGATTTCTTCTGCGGCCAGGTACTTATTGGCAATGTTCTGCAAACAGGGTTCATCCAGGTTTTGGAAGACATTGAAACCCTCTTCCTCACTTGTTACTGGGAAGTTGGAAGCATCTCCTTAGGAAAGAGCCAATAAGGGATTCCCTTATGTCCTTTGTCACAGTGCTGCAGGATGTGATTGTGATGCCAATTGACCTGCCTGATTGTGTGAGCCATGTCTCCTGATTGCTAGGATGCTATCCCCCTGCCTTGCTGCCTGAAGTCTCAGTTATGTCCCTTTTATTCCTACCTCAGAGTCACCCCAGATTGGTCCTAGAAAGCTGGAAGCATGCAGTAAGAGAGGAACTTAAATCTTGGGCCACTTTTAGACCTCCCTTCAGGCGGGGCGGGGGGGGGGGGGGGGGAGAGAGGTCTGAAAGCGGCCTCTGTCCCAGCCAGGGTGTCTTTGAAATGTCAAGCCAATTGGCTAGAGGATATATCTGTCACAGACTTCAGTCTCGGTGGGCACCCCAGGTGGGTGGGGGTGTCTGTCAACTTGCAGAGAACACCACAGAAGGGGGCATGGGGTTGTAGGGCAGCACCCCAGGTGCATGGGTATTGGATTTATGTAGCTAGTTGAACTCTTGCAGTAAGCTCTAGCGCGCGCACACGCATGCGCACACACACACACACACACACACTCCCAGAAAAGTCTAAGAAAAGTCTCTGACCAAAGTCAGAACTAACCACAGAAAAAAACACAGGCCCAAAGAACAGCAGCTTATGTCTACTCTCTATGCCCGACTTGAAGCCACCACTGATTGGTCCTCCAGTCAAGGTGGAATCATGCAATAATTGGCCAGTGAATGTGTCTGTCAGTCTGTTGGGATGCTTCTTCTCCCTTCTACAGCCCCCTCCCCTCTGCCATGCCTGTCTCTGAATGGCACTGCATGTGCTATTTACCTGAATAATGAATTTTCAAGAGGGAAATTCAATTGCTTATGTAATTTGTACCCTTTATCAAATCTTCCTGCAATTTATCAGAGATTATCCTGGAGGTCTGCGGCACAGGCTCTTTTCACACGGACACTCTAACAACAATAAAATGGTGTTAGAATTTTGCTGGGTGGAGATGGTTGGAGGCATCTCTGTGAACAGTGAACACTGCAACAGTGGGTTGGGTGCATTTCACTGGGTGGAGATGGGTGGAGGCATCTCGTGTGAAAAGGACCCATGTTGCAGGGCTGCAGTGTTGCCCTGAGGGTGCCCTGTAACATTTCTAATCAAATGTAACACCCCATTTTATTGGTGCTAGAGTATCTGTGTGAAAAGATTTGATGTGATTTTATGTGAACCCAAGAAAGATATAAGCCCACAGCTTTCCAAGGCACTCTGGTCCCCCTTATCTGGCATTCTCCCCCTTCCAGGAGGCAGAACAGTTGGCACAACCAGAGGTGCCTCTCTTGGTCAAAAGCTGTCTTGGCTAAAAGAGCCAGAGGGGAATTCCTTTCTCCCTCTTTGGTAGCTATGCCTTCCAGGTGAAGGGAGGCATGCTTTGCAAGCAAACATACACACATCCAGTGAAGTTAAGAATAGAAAAAGTGTAGACATTACTTACAGGGTTAAAAGGGGACAAAAAGCCACTAACGAGTAAGAAAGCAAGATAAGTCTTTGAGCAAGCCACAGAGTCCAGTCACACAGGTCCGTATCCCCAATGGGCCTTCAGTCTCAAACAAGCAGAGGGTGAGACAAGGGAAACATTTAACATTTGATTCCAATTTAAGATATAAAAGGTGTTGAAATTTTCCTTGGGAAGAAACTTGTATTTTAACCCAAATTTAACATCTTTATTATTGCTTATTGCATGAAGAGTGGGCATCCATCTCTTATTTTAACCACTTGACTTGTCCAAAGAAAAGCTCTTATCTTTCGTTTGTTAAAAAGTTCCTAATTTAAAATAAATGAGAAACTACTGTTTGCATTAGTTCTTTTCTTGAGAAAATTTCAGTGTGTTGGCTCTAAAAGCTAGTAGCGTTATGAGAGGTGCTGTGAGGCTTTTGCTATTTTCAGGCATTCATAATTATAACAGACTACTAAATTGGTTCAACTTTGCTTTTGTTTATAATCTTAGCTACAAGATGGATGGTTAGGATGTCCCTTTAGAGGGGAAAATATGCTAAGAAAAAATTCTAGTGAAAAGTTTAAATTCTATTCTCATTGTCAGTGAAACTGCATGAGCATAAATGGAAACGGAATTTAATTTAACTTGTTCTAATGTTATGTTCTCCTAGATAAAAAGCTAAGATAATGCTCCCCCCTTGCACACGTGGGCGGGTAGGGTGGGGCAGCCGTAGGAACGCCGTGGGTCACTGCTGGTGGTGTGATGTGTGTGCCCCTGGGAACACTGCCGATGGTGGGTGGTGGCTGGTACGTGTGTGTTCCTGCCCTCCACCCATCTCCACCCACCTCCACAATACCGGTTGTTCCATGCGTGGAGATGGGTGGAGGTGGGTGGAAATGGGTGTGCGGCCGTGGGAATGGGTGCACACCCACCTCCACCTGCCGCTGGCGCACACCCATCCTCCCACCCACCGCGGGCCGTTTGAAAAGGGCACAAGATGTGTACTGCTTTAAAAATATTATTCTATTTGGATTGAGTCATTTGAAATGACTGAACTAGCAGTAAAATAGATTGAAAAGAATGCAAAGACTGAAGACTGAGCAAGGTCTCAGCAGAAGTGAGAGAAAATAGGACAGCTTCTCAAGATTGCTCTCTCTCTCAATGTTAGGTGCTTTTTTAAAGTGCAGGTTGTTACAATCAGAATGTCAGTTCTCACTCAAAATAATACCTCTCAGTTGCAGAGAAAAGTTTGAAGATATGTCTATAGTTGTCACCTGTGGACCCATAATCAGCACCATAGCTTTGCCTTTGGTTTACTATTACATGGTGACATGGCTGTTCATGATTTCTGAAGAGATCAACCATATGGTATCACTGAAGTGACTGGTGGTACAGGCAGGGCAGAAAATAAACCAAAAGGGTGGGAAAGGCAAAACCATGGTGCTGCCACTGGGGTCTCTGGGTGATCAGGATGTGCAGGGATTTTGTATTTCTGATTTCTATTTTGGTTTCAGTACCATTTTTTTGTGGGGTTTGTGTCACAACATTTTTGAACCTGGTTGGGAAGCAAGCAAGCCGGGTCTGCAGCCTACGTGTGTATAAGGGGGTGCAGTTTTTTGTGTGTGTTTACACACAGGCGCTAGTGGTGAAACTACAATAAATTACAAAGGTGTTCCAGAGCACCACAAGAGGGAATCTCACACCCTTGCCCTACACCATCCAGTTCCCTGGTGCAACTCTGCCACCAGCTGCCTGTGGAAATAGGCCAAGCCTCTGAAGAACAAAGCACTTGAAGATCCAAAGCAAACCGAAGTCTAAACACAATCCACTCTTACAGACCACCATTTTGGGGGATAAACTCTCCCCAGCCAGCACAACATACCATGAAGCTTGAAAGATGCTCAAACTGCTACAACAACAATTTAAAAACATCAACGTATAAGTGGATACTGAGAGGTAAAAACCACATTAACAAATTGGAAAATTACAGGGCTATTTTTGTGTTTCAAATATGAAAGCCGAAAAGGGCTTTTTTGTTTGTTTGTGTTTTATTCAAACCTGAAAGCACAACCCTATTGATAATTATGGGTTTTAACACATGGGCTGGGATCACACTGGACCTCGGAGCTGCTCCATGCCCACCCCCAGCTACCTCAGGTGGGACCCACAAGAACCCCAGCAGATGAGTCAGCAGTTCCCCCGCACGCTGCTAATAGGCCAGCAGTTCCCCTGTGCACTTCCCCCCCACCATAGAGTCACAGTTGCTCCCATGACTGCTCTAAGCTGTGACCGCGACTCTATGGTGGTGAACGAGGCCTGTACCATGCCCCCTCCCCCATAAGACAGGAAGCGGTCCCAGGCCAGCGCATTGCTTATTTAGGTGGGGTTACCCTGCATCATGTGCTCTGCCTCTCTGGGGACAATGCCATGTGGAGCTACTCCGGTCAAAACCGGGGTGAACATCTGGCGGCCACCCTTCAGATGGATGGGTAAATCCAGGACAAAGAATGGTCAATGCGGAGCCCCGTATCGTCTGTTAACACCCCATGAGAGCACCCAAAGTGGAAATGAGAAGGTGCACCCATGCTGTATGCACCTGACTTCTTCTGAACCACAGCTAGACCTAACCGAGTAAGTACACCTGGCATGTAAATCCTACAAAAATAGTTAGATAGCTTGTTCATCCATAGATTGCCCTTTGCCAGTGTAGAAAAGAATTCTCTAGTCTGACCAGCTTTTTAAAAATTGATTTATTGTAGTGGCACTGCAATAGCAGAGACTGATGTTGGTTGGTGATTTCAATTGAGAAATATAAAAATTCTTCTGGATATGCCCAGAATTTCAAGGCTACCATAGTTCATGATGGTTCCAAGCTCCACTATAACATCTAAGACTATAAGATAGGGATAATATAGGGTCTGGTTTGGAAGTCATTAATGTAAGTTGGAGGGATGAATATAGAAAAGGACCATCTACTGTTTTTGTCAATGGTTAGGGTAGGATCTAGGGTGGACCTTCCTTGATGAAGTGACAGATTTGACTAGATGGTCTGTTGTTGGAATCTGATGGATCCAGTGGGTTTCCAGGAGGCCTTGAAAGATCGAGCTGTTATTTCGGTAGTCGACCCTGCTTATAACTAGATAAAATTTAAACAAAAAACAAACAAACCCCACTTCTGTCTTCCACAGTGCCCTAAATGCCCTCTGACTTCATTCAGTCTTGGAGGTCTCATCAGTTTATGAATGATCTAGGACAGATGAAGCAAGAGGAGTGCTGCCTAGAACTCTTGGGTAATATGTTATGCTGAATCTGACTCATTGTAACATGGCTCTATGGGAGGCTCAAAAGGGCTTATTTGCATCCTTATATACTCTGCAAACTCTGTATGGTGGAATTGTTCTGCGTACCTAACTGTTTAATTAATCCTTATTGTTTTCACTAGGGATGGGCGAACAGATCGCGGTTCAGGTTTGGCTGTTTGGTTCGGTTTGCCTGTTCAGTGCAGGCGTTCGGAAAAAGGCTCTCTGTGCGAGGAATGATGGCCCCAGACCCATGACGGTGGGGCCTGGGCTAGAGTGGGGCTAGAGTGGCAGTTTCTAGGTATTGGTCACAGCCCTCCCTTCCAGTAACTTGGCCCCAGAACCCTGATGGCGGGTCCTGGGGCTGGAGTGGCTGTTTCTTGATGCGGTGGAATGACATCGTCTCCATGCGAGAAATGATGGCCCCAGACCCATGATGGTGGGTCCTGGGGCTAGAGTGGCAGCTTCTAGGTATTGGCCGCAGCCCTCCCTGCCAGTAACGTGGCCCCATAACCCTGGCGGTGGGTCCTGGGGCTGGAGTGGCTGTTTCTTGATGCTTTGGAAAATTGGCTCTCTGTGCGAGGAATGATGGCCCTGGGTCCATGACACTGGTTCCTGGGGCTAAGGTGGCAGCTTCTAGGTACATATTGGCCACAGACTTCCCTGCCTGTATATTGGCCCCAGAACCCTGGCGGCAGGCCCTGGGGCTG
>QEPC01004656.1:1452318-1469960 GCA_003113815.1 Sphenodon punctatus | reverse complement strand
GGGGGGGGGCAAGATGCATCCCTGTCTGACACCGATGTCTACATCTATTTTCTTTGTCAATCTCTGGTCTGCCGAATAACGAATTTGAAGGGAGTTATTTGTATAAAGCTTTATTATTAAACAGAGAAGGCAGCGGTCAATTGACAAGGTACTCCGTTTCCACCACAATCTCTCTCTGTTGATGGAGTCAAAGACTGTCTGGAGGTCTACAAAACACAAATTAAGTGTTAAGTTTCTACCCTGTTTAGAGTATTTGTGTATCAATTGGGAAATTATGAAAACATGGTCCAGGGTCGACTGGCCCTCTCTGAAACCTGCCTGTTCAGACACCAGGACGTCCTGATCTACCATCCAACTCAACAATTTTCCAAGTAAGTACTTGGCATAGATTTTAGAGATTACACAAAGGAGGCTTATCAGCCTATAGTTTTTTGTGTTCTCCTGATCACCCTTCTTAAAAATCGGAATGACAATACTATTTAGCCATCTGCTAGGGAGAGCCCCTGTATTGTTTATAAATGTGAATAAAGGGGCCAATATGTTTGCCCACCAGACCGGATTGGTCTTCAGTAGATCCAGGGGGATACAATCAACCCCCGGGGCTTTACCCTTCTTTAGGTCACTGATCAAATTGATGGTTTCTTTATGGGTTACTGGCGCCCATGGCTGCACAAATTCCAGTGGTGGCACTCACTTCCTTAAATCGGGCTTTACTGGCCTTGAGAAAAGTGACCTAAAATGATTTCCCCACAACTTAGGTGATAAACTAGGAAGATGCTGTGCCTTTCCATCCAATCTTGCTTCCCTCATTAATTTCCAAAATCTCCTGGAGTCATTTTGCCTGGCCACCTGTAAAGGTTCACTCCAATCTTGCCTCTGTGCTGCCAACTGTTTGGCTGCAAGAGTTGACTTATAAAGCCTTCTACTAATTTGGAGGGATTCTCTATTTTCTCTAGAGAGAAGATTTTTCATTTTTTTTACCAACTTCCACAGGTTTGATCTTAAAGACCAACATTCTTCATCGAACCACCTTAAGGGGGGATCAGCGGTCTTATTACCATGTTTGCCCGTGACCAGTAGTGGGGTTATCAATTCCACTATGTTGTCAAAAACAGCTACTTTATCTGCTGAAGGGTAGAGGAGATCTTGACAGAGGCCAAGCATTAGATCTGATCCTATAAATTCCACAAAAGCCTCCTCTGTCTTCACCGACCATTTTTCTGCACCAATACTATGGCCTGGTCCTTCCTTTCATCGGGCTGTTTACCTCTTATACTACTCCCTAAGATCACACAATCTTTACTGGGGTTACAGATAGTCAAGATTAAAGGAAAATGTTCCGTCATGTATTGTAGAACGACCTGTAATTCTGTCACTGCAAATAATAGGGAATTTGAGATCATGATGTAATCCAGAACACTGGACCCCTGCGGAGAATGGCACGTAAAATTTCCTTCCACATCGCCATCCAGAAGCCCATTAAGGACTGTCAGATTCCACTTTTCAATAAGATTTTGTAGTCTAGGGGCTCTACTGCTTATTATCACATCCCTTGAAGACCTGATGTTATTTACTGGAGGGATCAAAAGGAGGCTTGATCACTCCAAATTTAATTCCCCACTTGGGTTTCCCAGCCTGGTATTAAAATTCCCTTCCCCCCACAATAATATTCCAGCCTGCGGGAATTTCCCCAAAGCCTCTTGTATTATATCATTCATTATTCCCCAAATTTCTGAATTGTAATAAGGGGAAGAGTTGTGAGGGGACATATGCCGTGATCAACAACAATTCAAAGTCTCTATGTAGACTAACATGCCAAATAGCAAAAAAAGCTGAAAAGGAAGTAACCAGGGATATTTTAATGCCCTCACTATCCTTAATTAGAAGAGCCAATTCACCACTAGGTCTGCCTTTGTTGGCCGAGGGTACTGCATTTATACAGGAAGAAGTGAAGCCGGGGACTACAAAAGGCTCCAGCATCCAGGTCTCTTGCAGAATAATTAGATGGTACTTTTTAATAAAAAGACAAAAATCCGGATCCCTAATACATTGCCGCCATCCTGCAATATTCCAGTTTAAGACCTTTACTGCCCGAAACTGGCTAGATGTATGTCAATTTCCTATTCCCTCAGACTCATGTACCAAGACTGGACTTTCCTGTGGCTTACCTTTGGCAAGCTGTGAGTTAGTACTAGAGCTGCCCTTCTCCTTAGTACGTACGGGCCTTTGCTCCATTGGTAAAGAAATCCTTTTCCCTCCAGCCTGCTTGACTTCTTCCTTATCTAAGGCAACTACCTTACTTTATATCAATGTCTCCGATAAGGAAAAGTGTGATGCTATTGGCCCTTGTCTACTCAAAACCATGTTTGCATCTTCAGCCCGAAAGGTGTTATCTAGTGGGCTTGCCGTCAGAGAATTCTATGGATGCTGAGAAAAACCGCTTATGCCCAGCGGATGACACTGTTGGGGTTGAGGCTGAAAGGGTAGCTTTCCTAAAACTGGAGCTCCTAGGATTACCTAGCTGTGAAGATTGAGGAGATACTTTCTTTATTAATTCTAGTTTCTCATGAAGTTTTCCCATATTTCTTATAAATAGGGATTGCTCAGCCATCAGCCCTTCATCCAGCCCCTGTAAGGAATTTNCATTATTAGTAGTGTTGCTTTCACCTTTCAGGTATAATATGCAATAGAAGCAGTTTATTTGTGAAGAGAAATGACTTTTCTTCAAACAAAGAAAAATGTTCTCCATAATGATGTAAATTTAGTAGGACCAAAAAAGTACTAGGAATGGCAGATGCAATTAAATACATGTTATATAAATAGATGTTGACCAGCATAAAGTTTACATTTCACATCTGTTCTGAGACATGTAGTCTCTGAAAGTGGGAAATGAAATTTATTCATTATATTGATTCAGTGAATGGTGAAGCTACAAAAACATTAAAACTCATTATTCATTTCTTCATTTCATCCAATTTTTGGACACATGCAAAATCAATGAATTTTCTTTCTAATATTATTGTTGCTCAAAATCTATTCAGACAGAATTTGCTTCCACTTAATGTGCCTGTATTGTAATTAACCAACACCGTATACTTCACAGAAAATAGCTACTGCGAAGTACAAATATGCAAGCTTTAAAACATCCAAGGACAGGTCTAACCTGAGGTACTGTTGATGTGTACATTCATCCTAAATACTTCCTTCCTCTGCCCCAACTGAATAAAAAATTACAGCTGTCTCATCTTTCTATCACACAACAGAAAGACATATACGACTCATCCTTCCCACTCGGCCAGAATTGTCATTTTGTAATTTTCTTAAAATAAGACTACAAAAACTGCTACAGTCAATCAGCCCAAGGATTCATCTAGCCAAGCAGTGATTGGTACCTGATATTTCAGAGACAGTGTACAAGAATTCCCAGAACAATTATGGGATGGTCTATCCCCTGTGGTTCACTTCTTGCTTCCGGCTGTCAGTGGTTTAGGGACATCTGCAGCATGGCATTGTATTTCCTGATTGTACTGGCTAATAGCTATTGACAGACCTGCCTCTGTGGAATTTGTTTAAATTTATTTTGGAACCTGTTTATAATATTAACCTTCACAACATCCCACAGCAATGAATTCCATAGGTTCACTGTTTGCTTTCTGAAAACTTCCTTAACCGGCAGATTGTTAATTTAATCAGCTGTTCCTCATTGTTGTCTAGTGGTATGAAAGGGTAAAAAACAGTTCCCACACATTCATGCTCTTGTATACCTTTATCGTAAGCTAAAAAGATTAAGGAAAATAAAGGGGACGTATTATGGGCTTTTGAGGAGATTATAAGATCATTCCAGCCAGCATTGACGACCACAAAATCTAATAAGATCAAGGAGTCCCGTAACCCTAGTTGGTTCGACAAGGACTGTAGTAGGGCACGTTGGGCAGTAAGGAGAGCCTCCAGGAGTTTTCTTGCCTACCCAATGGAGGTAAATAAAATGACCTTTTGGGAAGCCAGGGCCNGCAAGATGCATCCCTGTCTGACACCGATGTCTACATCTATTTTCTTTGTCAATCTCTGGTCTGCCGAATAACGAATTTGAAGGGAGTTATTTGTATAAAGCTTTATTATTAAACAGAGAAGGCAGCGGTCAATTGACAAGGTACTCCGTTTCCACCACAATCTCTCTCTGTTGATGGAGTCAAAGACTGTCTGGAGGTCTACAAAACACAAATTAAGTGTTAAGTTTCTACCCTGTTTAGAGTATTTGTGTATCAATTGGGAAATTATGAAAACATGGTCCAGGGTCGACTGGCCCTCTCTGAAACCTGCCTGTTCAGACACCAGGACGTCCTGATCTACCATCCAACTCAACAATTTTCCAAGTAAGTACTTGGCATAGATTTTAGAGATTACACAAAGGAGGCTTATCAGCCTATAGTTTTTTGTGTTCTCCTGATCACCCTTCTTAAAAATCGGAATGACAATACTATTTAGCCATCTGCTAGGGAGAGCCCCTGTATTGTTTATAAATGTGAATAAAGGGGCCAATATGTTTGCCCACCAGACCGGATTGGTCTTCAGTAGATCCAGGGGGATACAATCAACCCCCGGGGCTTTACCCTTCTTTAGGTCACTGATCAAATTGATGGTTTCTTTATGGGTTACTGGCGCCCATGGCTGCACAAATTCCAGTGGTGGCACTCACTTCCTTAAATCGGGCTTTACTGGCCTTGAGAAAAGTGACCTAAAATGATTTCCCCACAACTTAGGTGATAAACTAGGAAGATGCTGTGCCTTTCCATCCAATCTTGCTTCCCTCATTAATTTCCAAAATCTCCTGGAGTCATTTTGCCTGGCCACCTGTAAAGGTTCACTCCAATCTTGCCTCTGTGCTGCCAACTGTTTGGCTGCAAGAGTTGACTTATAAAGCCTTCTACTAATTTGGAGGGATTCTCTATTTTCTCTAGAGAGAAGATTTTTCATTTTTTTTACCAACTTCCACAGGTTTGATCTTAAAGACCAACATTCTTCATCGAACCACCTTAAGGGGGGATCAGCGGTCTTATTACCATGTTTGCCCGTGACCAGTAGTGGGGTTATCAATTCCACTATGTTGTCAAAAACAGCTACTTTATCTGCTGAAGGGTAGAGGAGATCTTGACAGAGGCCAAGCATTAGATCTGATCCTATAAATTCCACAAAAGCCTCCTCTGTCTTCACCGACCATTTTTCTGCACCAATACTATGGCCTGGTCCTTCCTTTCATCGGGCTGTTTACCTCTTATACTACTCCCTAAGATCACACAATCTTTACTTGGGTTACAGATAGTCAAGATTAAAGGAAAATGTTCCGTCATGTATTGTGGAACGACCTGTAATTCTGTCACTGCAAATAATAGGGAATTTGAGATCATGATGTAATCCAGAACACTGGACCCCTGCGGAGAATGGCACGTAAAATTTCCTTCCACATCGCCATCCAGAAGCCCATTAAGGACTGTCAGATTCCACTTTTCAATAAGATTTTGTAGTCTAGGGGCTCTACTGCTTATTATCACATCCCTTGAAGACCTGATGTTATTTACTGGAGGGATCAAAAGGAGGCTTGATCACTCCAAATTTAATTCCCCACTTGGGTTTCCCAGCCTGGTATTAAAATTCCCTTCCCCCCACAATAATATTCCAGCCTGCGGGAATTTCCCCAAAGCCTCTTGTATTATATCATTCATTATTCCCCAAATTTCTGAATTGTAATAAGGGGAAGAGTTGTGAGGGGACATATGCCGTGATCAACAACAATTCAAAGTCTCTATGTAGACTAACATGCCAAATAGCAAAAAAAGCTGAAAAGGAAGTAACCAGGGATATTTTAATGCCCTCACTATCCTTAATTAGAAGAGCCAATTCACCACTAGGTCTGCCTTTGTTGGCCGAGGGTACTGCATTTATACAGGAAGAAGTGAAGCCGGGGACTACAAAAGGCTCCAGCATCCAGGTCTCTTGCAGAATAATTAGATGGTACTTTTTAATAAAAAGACAAAAATCCGGATCCCTAATACATTGCCGCCATCCTGCAATATTCCAGTTTAAGACCTTTACTGCCCGAAACTGGCTAGATGTATGTCAATTTCCTATTCCCTCAGACTCATGTACCAAGACTGGACTTTCCTGTGGCTTACCTTTGGCAAGCTGTGAGTTAGTACTAGAGCTGCCCTTCTCCTTAGTACGTACGGGCCTTTGCTCCATTGGTAAAGAAATCCTTTTCCCTCCAGCCTGCTTGACTTCTTCCTTATCTAAGGCAACTACCTTACTTTATATCAATGTCTCCGATAAGGAAAAGTGTGATGCTATTGGCCCTTGTCTACTCAAAACCATGTTTGCATCTTCAGCCCGAAAGGTGTTATCTAGTGGGCTTGCCGTCAGAGAATTCTATGGATGCTGAGAAAAACCGCTTATGCCCAGCGGATGACACTGTTGGGGTTGAGGCTGAAAGGGTAGCTTTCCTAAAACTGGAGCTCCTAGGATTACCTAGCTGTGAAGATTGAGGAGATACTTTCTTTATTAATTCTAGTTTCTCATGAAGTTTTCCCATATTTCTTATAAATAGGGATTGCTCAGCCATCAGCCCTTCATCCAGCCCCTGTAAGGAATTTCCCTTCTCCTTAAGTTTGTCAATTGAATGTCTAGCCTCCCCCTGAGGTTGAAATTCCATCCGCTGCTCTTCTGACAGGTCAATCAGAACTCTAGATTCCCTTTCATTAATTATTACTGTTGACTTAGCTGGTGTATTGGATATAAATGCATCCTATTCCTTCCTATACATCAGTAAAGGTTGGTCCAAATGTTTTACTTTTCCTTTACTGGCTATCCCATCTTTGGTCCCGAGCAAGGGGCCATAAATGCCTCTTTACTTATCGCATATGCCTTTGCTATGAACACGGCTCTCGAGTTCAACAAAACTTCATGATTGAAAATTTCTGCTATGATGCTTTGAGATCTGAAGGTCACCCTTATTATACAACGGCCCCTTGTTCTGCACAAATGGTCCATTGCGATAATATCTTTCCCAGTAACCGGGGTATGTAGCAATACTCTTAAATGCTTTGCCACATCCAATGGGGTACACCAAAATGGTAAGTTCCCAGATGGAAGCGGCAGAACCGTAAACACCACAGCACCGGGAATAAGGCTAAAGGAATCCCCACCCTCCTCTGGGGCGAGTTACTTCCCACGAACCTGCAATACACCCAGACCATTCCCAGCTATTAGGGATACACCCACCCCATCTCCCTGGGGAGTCTGTGGGTTTTTTCTGTCGGTGTCTTGCTGCACTTGGCCCTCTACTTCCCCAAGCGGTGTCTTCTGGTCTCCCTGGATGGGGACTAATTTATCAATTTTAATATTAAGCCTATTTATCTAGGAAAAAACGTGGCAAACAGTATGCATGGTGAGTTGAACATGCTCAGCAAGGAGACTTGCCAGGGTGTTGCCTTGAACCATTTCTCCCCTTCGAGGGGAATGATCAGTATTTGCATCAGTAGCGTCTGTCCTTCTGGGAAATGGATCAAGTTGGTTCATTGGAGGGGGATTGGACTGGTATCTCCAATCCAGAATGGTTGGTATTATGGTACTGAACGCGGGGAGTGAGAGATAGTTGAAGGGTTAAGTTATATCATCTCGTCACCCCCCTTGTTATTCACCTAAGTTAATTAGATATAACGCTAATCAGCATTTAATTGGCATTCTAATGAAAAAGGTTTTTGATTAATTGGATATTCTAATTTACCTCACAATTTGACATGGGAAAGATTTGAATTAGGGTAATTGGCCTTTAATTCTATCCACCGTTATCTAACCGTTATTCACGGTTGTTAATTGGATTTAATTGGCTTAATCGGTTTCTTGTTCTCTTAACAGGTTATTAATTAAATTTGGCTTCAATAAAACAGCTGCGGCCAGTTTCACCCATACCCTTTGTGTCTGTGCCTTATTCCTAGCGCAGGGGCAAAATATTCCATTTAGTTCCATAGCTTTTAGAATAGTTAATAGCAGTTAGAGTTAGTGTGGATATATATTTATTTCAAATTTGAATAAATAAACAAATAAATAAATAATATATAAAATCTTCCTCTGCATTATTTGGGTGAGAGAAATGGAGAAGGGAAGCAGGAGAGGCAAGTCTGCTGCCCGTAAGGCAGGCAATGTGGCACGTGGCAGAAGTGGCAGGGGCTGTGCTAGCAGAGTGGCAGGCATCAGCAGCAGCCTGATCCAATCACCACACCCCAATGCCTGATTTTGGGAGACAGGCTTCAGAGGCTCCCAGCAGTGGCACTAGGGGTATGGTTCGGCGTCGCCTCCTGCCAGCGTCCTCTACTGCCACACAGGGCACTGGAAGGCCTGCAGTACAGGAGGCTGCGGCTGTCTCTGCTGCGGCTGCAGGAGCAGGTGCTTCAGGGTCGGATGTTCATCATGGGCCACCAATGTCCCCCATTATTGAAGTGATCCCCGGCAGCCCAGAGCTGGAGGATCCCACACCGACTGCTAGAGGTGGGATCCACCAGCTTTGATGAGCTCCTGCAGCAGGAGGAATATGTGTTGGCAACCATACTGGACCCCAGGGTCAAGGGCAGAATGGCATGCCAGACACCGCTCTATGGCCACTGGAAGGGTGAGCTAGTGGAGAAGGGCCGGCAGGCAGAGAAGGCTCTGGAGAGTGCACGGCAGTAGCAGCAGGACACCCCTGGGGATGGTGGGAGTGAGAGCAGCCACACCTTTTAGCTGGCAGGGTCTATCCTTGCCCCTAGCTCTAGCAGTAGCAGCACCAGCAGCAGGTTGAGCAGCAGCAGCACCCCTATTGCCAGCAACAGCTCATATGTGCAGGCTGCTGTGGTAAGCATGGGCCCGTGCACAGCATCGCAGGCAGCATGGCTGAGGGCAGTGGTGGAGGTGGTACCAAAGCAGAGTTACGTAAGGGAGTACGACAGCGCCTCAGCAGCAGTGGAGAGCTACCTGGAGGAGGAGCCATGCATCGATCCAAGCAGCGATCCCTTGACCTACTGGGCCGGCAAGACCAACGTGTGGNTTTGTGCAAGGCAAGTCAAATAGCTCCACCGATGCCTGGCAACCTGCATTGCCCGGCGAAGTAGGGGTGCCAGCCACCAAGTCTTGGCCAGGCCTCTGCCGCTGCTCTACCGATGCCAGCTAGCCTGTAACACCCGGTCAAGTAGGGGTGACAGCCACCAAGCCCTGGCTGGGTCTCTGCAGTTGCTCCACCAATGGCAGCCAGCTGGCAATGCCTGGCCAAGGATGGGTGCCAGCTGCAGTTGTCTGCCGCTGCTGGATGACGCCACTGCTGTGCCATAGAAATCGCAGATTAGAATCTCAGATCAGAATTGATTCCTTGAATAGCTAGAGAATTAACATTCAAGCTGAACTGGGAAGTGTACAGAAATCAGAAAAATGAGAATTAAAACAGGAAGCCATTTTACTGATAAGTTTGGAAAGACCTGCTTAATCAAATGTTACACAGAGACTGGCCACAACGATTCTGTAGCCTGACTGCATTATAAATCTTCACCTGATTTAAGAAAAGTTATATAGGATCAATTGGATGAAATGTAATCCAATGTCTGCTACTGTGCCCCGGCCATCCAATGTCCACTGCTGCTGCCAATGCTGCCTCTGTTGTGCCATGGGTTCGGTGCCTGGGCAATCCAATGTCTGCTGCTGCTGCCTCTGCTGCTGCCTCTGCTGTGCCAACGGTACTGTGTCCTGGCAATCCAATGTCTGCTGCTGCCGCTGAATGAAGCCTTGCTGTGCAGCATCAATCCATCTCCAGGGGCAGCTCGGGGAATCCCAGCAGTGGACGGTTCACTGGACAGCAGTGGATGGTTTTAGCTTTCCCAGTTCTAAACCAGAGGGCTAAACCACAGGAGAAAGAACCTGTATGGGAACTAGACTTGGGGTATACAGTTCCAATTGCTGTTGTGTATTCAGTCTCTTTGCAGGGTAAAGAAGAGAACTTTTAAATGCTTCCCCTTCTTCAGAAGAATTCGATGCTTGGCCCCCGGGGATGTCTGCCCGATTCCTGTCGGGGCATGGCTGACCATCTGAGACCCACCGATGCCTTCCAGTCTGCAATGCCCGGCCAACTATGGGTGCCACCAAGCCCCAAGCCTTCCTGGCCTCTGATGCTGCTGCCGCTGGGTCTCAGACTGCGAGCCATGCCCCCACGGGCACCTCCACGGGCCAAGTGCCAAGACTGCCTGCCCAGGAACCTGGGGTGCCACGCCTTCCTGGTTTCTGCTGCTGCTGTGTCTCAGACTGCCTGCCATGCCCCCACGGGCACTCCTGGAGTGCTCCAAGCCTCCAGGCAGCCGAACTTTTCTAACGTTCAGGGGGGGTTCAAACTCTGCGGGACCAAACCCACGAACCCAAACTAAGGTTTCAGGCTGAACAGCCAACACCCAAACACTGTTCTGTTCACACATCCCTACTTTCCAGGCACAAATCAAGGTGCTGATTTTGACCATTAAAGCGCTAAACGGTCTGAGCCCCTCATTTCTGAGAGACCACCTGTCCTTCCATGTCCCTGCACCTCCCTGTCGGTAGCATCTGTTAGTCTTGTCCATACGACGAGGACTCGCATGGAGGTGTTCTCAGTTGCTGCCCCAGTGTTATGGAACTTCTTTCCCCCAGAGGTTCATTTGAACTGAAGCCTCGGTGTCTTCCAGAGGTGGTGTAAGACCTTCCTGTTTGTAAAGGCATTTGGAGGGAAGGGATAGGGCATGGGGTAACTGGGTGGGTTTGGGGTAGTGAGGGGTGATGGATATGGGAAATGGGGAGGTGGTACTGGGTGGGTTTTGTAGTTGTGGGAGGGTTGGGTTTTTTTTAGTACTCTTTTTATGAACTATCTACTATGCTTATTTTTTGTAAGCCACCCTGACCCTTTTTTAGGAAATGGCGGGATAAAAGTTTAAATAAATATATAAAAATAATTGTAAAAAACCTTAGGGGTAGCAGAACGGCACTGCTAAGCAGGATAAATACGGCTCCTAACTGGTTCCCGAATGGTCATCTTTCCTTTGAACCCTGCCATGGGGTGTGTGTGTGTTTGTGTAGTAATGGAGATGGATTGCGTAATCCATCAGGGACTAGGAGCTCGGACACTGGGCAAAAAGGTTGGAAAAGTGGGAATGTTATGTTGGTTTTTTTATGAGTTAACCCCACTTGTCCCTAGACTAGTGTTAATAATAAAGTTGCGGCTTGTTTTACCCAAAAATAAATTGTGTATTATGCAGTAAATTCCACACTGGAGGAACAATATCAAGACATAACAGAACAACAATGATCACTCCTAACATGCCCTCAAAGCCTAACCTGAAACAGAGTAAACAAATAGAGGGCTGTTGTCTTATACAATGCTTATATTGAAACTATGTATACAATATAATCATATAACACAGATTACCTATAAAGGTACATAGAATATAAATGCCAACAAAGGGCTATAGAATGTATTTACCAAGAGTGGATATAAACTCCTGCCATACAAAATTATTGAGACAATTCAAAATAGAGTTAACATGTTTTGACCAAACTGTGGTCTTCTTCAGAACTCCATAGATTTATCTCTAAAAATAGGATAAATAAAATATGAATGAGACCATTCTTCAATTTATATATTACATAATAGAATACAGAAGGTATCATGTAAAGAAAGTTACCAAATAAACTCCAATGGAATCAACAAAAAAAGAGGTGAAAACCCCTTGGGGAATAAAAAGGGGGGGAGGAAAGGGGAGAAGTGAGGGGGTATATAAAAGCTATTACCTGAACAAAGGAGTGACCCTCAACCTCTAAGGTGCTTCCACAGTCTCATGTGCACCATGAAAAACCACAATATTCTACAAAAATAAACAGTATAGCAGGTTTCTGTTAAAAGGTACATAATAAACCAAACCATAATAAAATAAAATAATCCTCATACGTGCACATGTTAACGCTATTTTGAATTGTCTCAATAATTTTGTATAGCAGGGGTTTATACCCACTCTTGGTAAATACATTCTATAGCCCTTTGTTGGCATTTATATTCTATGTACCTTTATAGGCAATCTGTGTTATATTGTATACACAGTTTCACAATATAAGCACTGTATAAGACAACAGCCCTCTATTTGTGTATTCTGTTTCACAATATCAAGACATGCCAATGGGTATAGATAGCTGTATTACACAGAGTCACTTTTAGGTGTGGACCCAGAGTGAGAAAAACACTGACTGGTTTTCTAAACTTCCTGAATCATCTTATTCACCTTGTAAAGTGAGAAAAACTGTGAACTTTAGTTCACGTAAAGTTTGTGTTCTGTATGTAAAAAGTCCTGAATATATTCTGTTTAGCCTTCCCTGTGTTCATATGTATTGTGTATAAACATACTCACTAGCCTCACTTGTATAGTGTTCCTTTATTTTTAAATATTGATGTACAATCCCCCCACCCGCAAAAAGTAATTTTTTCCCCCCAACAATTCTTTTTGTTCCAAAATGGAAAATGAGGCAATGAACAGATTACTCCATATTCCCATCATCCAAGGGCATTGTCTGGGCCTCACTCCATGTAATGCTTAACTGGGTGAAGTGTTACCAACCATATAATGCCATCTGAGACATAGGCATTCCAGTTTCCTTTCCCCAGGCAGTATTCACATCATAGCCTGAACTGCTGTTCTTGATGGCTCCATTCTATAGAGATGTATTACCTTCTCTTACTGATAAGTTCAGTTGTTAGCTGGCTGCTCTGTTTGTTGTCAAATGCTGTTGTTAGGTAGCGTATTCTGCCACTTAACATTAAGTATCTTTCTCATATATTTACATCAAAGTTTTCTATTTGCCATTGAGATTGGTTCTAAGAACACATGTTTTGGAGCTATATAGCAGCACTGATATCAGTGGGATTCTGATGGGATTCTAGCTGAGGTCTATATGGATGACAAATTTGGTGGGTTCCATTGCTGTCATCCTGGTTTAATGCCATTCTTTATACTACTAAGTTTCCTTATTCATGGAGAGGGAATATAATTATTCCAATATTTAAGAAAGGCTATAGAGATAGACCAGAGTGTTATAGACCAATTAGCTTGATTAGTTTTATTTATTTTTATTTTATTATTTATTTTATTAAAACATTTGCTATCCCATCCTCCTGCCAAAGGCAACTTGGGGTGGCTTACAACCTATTAAAATAATTTAAAAAAACATATAAAAATACACAAACATACATAAAACATCTAAAAAGGAGGGAGAAGAGGGTGGAAAGGGGATGGGGGAATCCCCTCCAGAAGAGAGGGAAAAAAAATACCCACACCCTTACCACCTACCATAAAAATAAAAACCCACCCTCAGCCATCTCCCTCACCAAAGGCCTGCCAAAACAGCCAGGTCTTGCACTGACATAAGAACGAGGAGAGGTCTGGGGCCACCCAGGCCTCTGCCGCAAGGAAGATCCACAGTCTTGGCATAGACACCAAGAACGCTCTCTCCATAGTCAACCCCTGGGATGCCTGAGGGACTTGGAGAAGGGCACGCCCGGTAGATTGCAGGGGACGATCCAGAGCATGGGGAGTGAGGCAATCTTGCAGATATATGGGGCCCAAGCCATATAGGGCTATAAAGGTAAGAACTAGCACCTGGAAAATCTTTACAGCAAAAATCTTTGGTAAGTACTTGTTGAGACTCATGTTACCCAAGCTCTTGAATTGATAGGTTCAGTCTTGAGGCCTAGGTAGTTATTCACATAGTTACACATATATTAGATATATTAACATTTATAGAGAGGAATGATTGCTTAAGGTTGATTTATAAGGTATTAATCTTAGTTGCTTGATAAGCAAGTGATTTTCTTTGAAGTAGAAGATATATATATATTTAGAATTTAGTTTAAAGATTTTAGTTTGTTTGAAGTTGGATGTGTTGGATGTGCTGGGGTCTGTGAGAGCCACCAGTTGTGAACTCGATCCTTGCCCGTCCTGGCTGGTGAAAGCCTCCAGGGAGACATTGGGGATGGTGCTGGCGAGAGTGATTAACGTGTCCCTGCGGCAGGAGAGGTTGTCTCCCAGCCTCAAGGAGGGTGTGGTGCGCCCCCTGCTGAAGAAACGATCATTAGATGTGGACGCACTCGCCAGTTACCAACCTCTTTCTAACCTTCCCTTTTTAGGGGAGGTCGTGAAAGGGTTCGGGGTACGATGTCACCAATAACCTTTTTCGGGAAGGTTATTGATGTCACCAATATGCTGATGATATTCAGCTGTACCTCTCTTTTTCAGCTGACCCAGAACCTGCTGACTCGTTGCTATCCCAGTGTTTGGAGGCCGTGGCGGGGTGGATGTGGCAGAGCAGACTGCAGCTCAACCCCGATAAGACGGAGGNAAACTGATATAGGTCTAAATATTCTTGGAGAAACCCAACTTGTGGGGTAGATCTTTGGCTACCTGATCCCACATACCAAATGGTTCGGTTTTCCAGATTTCCTTAAGTAGGGAAGTACTACCAGGTAGAGCCAGTGATTGCTTCAACCAGTAAGACAAAATGGCTATTACTACCTGGGACGTCAGGGACTGTGATAAAGTTTTGGCCCTCAATAGAACTCAGGGGGTACATCTTGGGACTCCTAAAATAGAGCGAAGGAATTTATTCTGTACTTTATCTAACAATTCCAGATATTTATACCCCCATATAGGGACCGCATACAAAATTTTAGGACCAATTTTTGCCCTAAATATTCTTAGGGCTGGATCAACTAGTTTACCACCCTTCCAGTAATAATAACTTAAGATAGCCTGAGCCTCACGGGAGGCATGTTGGATAAATGCGTCATAATGAGCCTTCCAACTCAAGGAGGCAGCTATGATCACTCCCAGACATTTAAAAGTAAAGACCTGCTCTATCTCATGGTTATTCATTAACCACTTGTGTTTTCCTTAGCTCCCGCCATCAGTATTTTAGTCTTAGAGAAGTTTATCAGTAGGCCCTCAAGGGCACAATATGAGGCTCCATGGCCCTTCTTAGATCTATCTGTCTGATGGATGTCAGGACTGTGTCATCTGCATATAGGGGTATTGGAAGCTGCCTCCCTCCATGTCTTGGCGGATGGCATTCTTCCCTTGTCATGCTCTTAATCACATCATTTAAGTAAATGTTAAATAATGGGGGGGGGGGCAAGATGCATCCCTGTCTGACACCGATGTCTACATCTATTTTCTTTGTCAATCTCTGGTCTGCCGAATAACGAATTTGAAGGGAGTTATTTGTATAAAGCTTTATTATTAAACAGAGAAGGCAGCGGTCAATTGACAAGGTACTCCGTTTCCACCACAATCTCTCTCTGTTGATGGAGTCAAAGACTGTCTGGAGGTCTACAAAACACAAATAAAGTGTTAAGTTTCTACCCTGTTTAGAGTATTTGTGTATCAATTGGGAAATTATGAAAACATGGTCCAGGGTCGACTGGCCCTCTCTGAAACCTGCCTGCTCAGACATCAGGACGTCCTGATCTACCATCCAACTCAACAATTTTCCAAGTAAGTACTTGGCATAGATTTTAGAGATTACACAAAGGAGGCTTATCAGCCTATAGTTTTTTGTGTTCTCCTGATCACCCTTCTTAAAAATCGGAATGACAATACTATTTAGCTATCTGCTAGGGAGAGCCCCTGTATTGTTTATAAATGTGAATAAAGGGGCCAATATGTTTGCCCACCAGACCGGATTGGTCTTCAGTAGATCCAGGGGGATACAATCAACCTCCGGGGCTTTACCCTTCTTTAGGTCACTGATCAAATCGATGGTTTCTTTATGGGTTACTGGCGCCCATGGCTGCACAAATTCCAGTGGTGGCACTCACTTCCTTAAATCGGGCTTTACTGGCCTTGAGAAAAGTGACCTAAAATGATTTCCCCACAACTTAGGTGATAAACTAGGAAGATGCTGTGCCTTTCCATCCAATCTTGCTTCCCTCATTAATTTCCAAAATCTCCTGGAGTCATTTTGCCTGGCCACCTGTAAAGGTTCACTCCAATCTTGCCTCTGTGCTGCCAACTGTTTGGCTGCAAGAGTTGACTTATAAAGCCTTCTACTAATTTGGAGGGATTCTCTATTTTCTCTAGAGAGAAGATTTTTCATTTTTTTTACCAACTTCCACAGGTTTGATCTTAAAGACCAACATTCTTCATCGAACCACCTTAAGGGGGGATCAGCGGTCTTATTACCATGTTTGCCCGTGACCAGTAGTGGGGTTATCAATTCCACTATGTTGTCAAAAACAGCTACTTTATCTGCTGAAGGGTAGAGGAGATCTTGACAGAGGCCAAGCATTAGATCTGATCCTATAAATTCCACAAAAGCCTCCTCTGTCTTCACCGACCATTTTTCTGCACCAATACTATGGCCTGGTCCTTCCTTTCATCGGGCTGTTTACCTCTTATACTACTCCCTAAGGTCACACAATCTTTACTGGGGTTACAGATAGTCAAGATTAAAGGAAAATNTTCCCATATATGGCACAATTCAAGCAAGAGAGTGTGAGACAGTAGAAATATCTGGGTCTTTATTTTACATCTAGCCCAAGTTGGAAATTCCATCTCCAGTGGGTTAAGATTAAAGTACAACAGTCAACAGGAGCAACTAATACATTTTATGCTGCAATGGCCGGAAGAATCATAAAAGCCCCTTTAACGATATATAATGCCAAGGTTAACTCACAATTTCTTTATGGAGCTGATATTTGGGGTTGGGAACCTAATACCTTAGTTGAGGTTCCCCAGAATAAATTTCTATGCTCACTATTATGTGTACCATCTTCCATGCCTTCGGCCTTTCTAAGGCTAGAGATTGGCCTAGAGTCAATTACCACCAAAATAAAGCTTAGACTGTTATCATTTTGGTGTAAAATATCATACTCCCCTCTCAGATTTCCCAAATTGTGCCTCCTTAGCTCTTCCTTCCTCCAGTAAGTCTCCCTGGATGCAGTACGTTATTCAATCTCTCAATCAACTGGGGCTAAGCTATTATACTTTAAATGACATGAGACCCTTTTCACCGATTGACAGATCTAAGATATGCCAAAGAATATGAGCTATCTTGTGGCAAAATGATTTAGCGTCAGTGCGGTATTCTCGGATAGCTCCCCTGTACAGCTTCTGGTCAAAGGGTGAGGGTATGGAGAAATAATCTTTGTTATTACTATGTACCATTGTACCATATTATATTTGGGACCTACCCTTAGTAGTCCCTTATTTTTATTCTATCTTTGTGTTTTATTATTCTGTATATTTCTGAGATCATAACTCAGGATTTTGTATACTTTATTTTAATTTTAATTGAATTTTTGTTATGCAACATGTTCTTGCGTAATTTTATAATTTTTGTAACAGCCTTTGGCCAAACAATAAATACTACTACTACTACCACTACTGGAGAAATATCTGTGCCTTGACCTTAAAATATAGCTATTACAGAGCTCACATATAGCTATTACAGAGGGGCGCAGAATAGGATTCCCTAAAAGTGAAAGAAAATGCCCATACTGCAAAGATGTTCAGGAGGCTATAGTTCACTATGTCCTAGCATGTCCTTTGTATTGTGATATTAGGTAT